>VZRX01020460.1:0-30539 GCA_013398075.1 Notiomystis cincta
AAAAAAACCATGAACACGGGGGAAAAGGGCTGTCTTGATTAGTATTAAAAATGTTTTACATTCTGGAAAATTATAGCTTTGTTGGGGACCTCCTACTAAATTTATTTTTAACTGCTCTATTCAAAATTCTGTACCACTAGTCAACATTATCTCTCAGTTGCTCAGCACAGTGTTTCTTTATTAAAAGAAATAGGCATGAATATTTTTGACTGAAAAATTAATAGCTTTTGAATTCATACACAGCAGGTTTTCTTTTGCAAAGAAGTCCAATATCGCTGCACAGCACTTCTATAACCATTTATTTAGAGTCCAAGTCAAACCTTTGACAGCTAGAGCAGTGTTACAAGCCAACATAAAGAACTCCAAGATGTAAACCAACAATAGGCAGTCTGTGTGAGGTTTGCCATTGTCAAATACATAGATTGTTTGGATTAGTTTATGTAAATGTACTGTTGTATTACCCTTTGGAAAAAAAAAGATCACATTTGTGTATGAAAAGTGGTTTCGTTCACAGGCAGCATTATAAATTCCTTATCCTTTAACTTACATGTTAGAAGTAAAAATTGGTGCCTGACAGGCCTATATTGTGTGGCACTCTGTTGTTGGATTGAAACTGCCTTCTTTTCATTTATTGAAATATAGAAAAATTTATTATAGATACCATCTGATAAATCAGAAATTATTAAAATATGTATAGGTGAAGCATTTGAAAATTAATTATAAAATGTAGAAGTATAGTGTTTTGCATAAATTGTGCTTTCCTAGTGAAAAAAATACACAGGCATTGCATAGACTCTGCTAGACCCTCGTCCTTTTAACTCAGTGGGATAGGACTTTGGTAAAAAGATCTGATGACCATTATTGCACTGCAAAGTAGTCTTTACATCCAGTAATTAATTTTTTTTTCTGCCAACATAACTAATGCAAGGTGTGTGTTAGAACTAATATATTATGGTACTTCAGTGATTTTAAAGGAAAAAGCAGCTGTGAATGCAAACATAGCAGTGAGTTGGGATTTAAAATTACAGCCTTTTCATGACCGAGGAAATGTTTTTATTCTACTTAAAGGATCTTAATGCTTATTTTAAACTGGTTTGTTTCTGGCAGGTAGTAGGGTGTATGAGCATCTGTGTTGACCACATGGCACACGTAATCCACTCTGACCACTTGTGCCATCTTTGCCTTCTGGGCTTCAGACATTAGCTGAGCAGGTGATGTTGGGCAAGTTTGGACCAGTTGCATCACAGCCAAGTTCTTGATGGTTGTGCATCAATTCAAAACTCACCCAGCTCTGGGGAAGGGTTGCTTGTCTGATTTAGCCATATCCATCCGTCCCATGCCCACCTTTGAGCTCTTTGCAGTAATTTTGAGCTTGGAAGGGGCGGTGGAGTGGCCCCTGAATTTCAGCCCACCAAGACATCTGCTCAGTAAAGCTCTCTAGTCCTGCTAAAGTCGATGAGATTTAAGCACATTCCTCTGTGGTGTAGTGGTGATGGCCCAAATCGTTGGCAGACTGTGTGGGCAGGGAGGTGCTGTCAGTGTGTGGTGCTGCTCCCCAGGGGCAGCTGGGCAGGCAGGAAGGGGTCTGGGGTGGCAGGGAACATCCCAGGAGCTGGGGCAGTGCTCAGGATCACCTTTAGAAACACCCAGCTTTACAATGAAAATGCTCAATGGCAGCAGTTTAAAAGAAAACTGATCTATCTCGGGGCTCAGCACTTGGAGCAGGCAGCGTTGTTCCATTCGTGCTACACGTGTTGTTTTGGTGGGGCTGAGGGGCCTGAGTAAAGCGAGAACAAAGCCATGGGACAGAATAAGCTGTGACGTGTTTTTGGTAAGGTGAACTTTTTTTCAAGGTAAAAAAAACAAAACCACAACACAAAGGCCGGAACAGCGATTTCTCAAGAACTGTCATCCTGGTTTTGCTATTAAGGTACCCCCCAGACACGCTGTTTTCATCGGTGTTAGCCATCAGCATAATAGCTTCAAATGGAAATGTGCTTTCTTCTGGGAGGATTAACTTGTGTCGAAGTTCATAGGAAGGGAAGGAGAAGGAAAAAGCATCAACCAACAAGTAATTCTTCATACTAGGTGCTATAACCATCTTTTAAAAATAGACAGAAAACTTTTAAAGGTCCTTCTGGCACTTTAAATAAGATGCACTGTTAGATATCCCTTCTTTAATGTATTTTTTTTTGCCATAACCATAGCAGTTATGATTGTTTTGAAATACTGTTTTTAGCAACTGTAATAACAAAGCATTAAAAAAAAAAAAAAGAGTCTTTTAACTGTTGAGGTAATGACTGAGCATTTTAGCTGCTGTAGCCATACTTTATAGTTTGAAAAAATAACGATATGCAGCAATAAAGGGAGATTCTCAAGCACAACAAAAGCTGTTTTTATATACTGGTTTTCATTAAGTCTCACTCCTCAGCTTCAGTTTCCTTAGTATTCCTGCCAATAACAACACCTGCTAAGTGATTGCTGCCTGCCAGGCTCTGCATCCAATACACTGATGTGTCCAGGCTGAAACAGGGAGAGGAAGACAGAGCACTGAACAGAGTTTTAGGCCCAGTATTCACTTTCTCTCTCTCACCCTTAATGTCAAGAAAAAGGAGTTTCTTCTCCAAAATATTTCAGTCCCAGGAACTCAGTGCAGATAAGTCCTCAGCCCCAGCTGGGCCCAGAGCAGCAGCAGCACCCATTGCAAAGAAGTCACTGCATATGGCCTCACTGTGACCCTTAGAAACACTTTTTTGGGTTTTTTTTTTCTTTTTTAAAAGGGTTTCAGTGCTATTTTATGTGCAGCCACTATTGTCATGTAAAATATTTACACAAAAAGAAATCAGACTTAGTCCTAGTGGGAGAGCCACTCACTGGAAATCTATTTTACAGGGTGATGGAGTGGGTTACCTCTCTGCCTTGTTTATATCTAAAGAAAAAAAGCAAAGTACTCAGTTTTCACCTCTAATAGGGAGACATGACTATTTCTTGAAAGGGAAGGTTAATAATAAAGTCCTAAGCAGGATATTGAATGCTGAAACAATTATAGCAGTTATGAATGACCAAGTCAAAACAGTATGAGGAAATATTCTCAAAAACCAAAACTGAACAACGCAATCAACAAAGTTCAGTGATTGAATTTGCAGAATTTTAGGACTTAAAACTGTTCTGGGATTTGGTGGGTTTTCTCTTGGGTTTTTTTTCCCTCTTATTTTTGGGTTTGGTTGTTTTTTAAAAGCTGGAGGAAATCCTGCCTCCCCCCATTCCCAAGACAAATAATATGAAAATATTTTAACTCCTTGGTGCAGGGGTGCACTCTGTGAGTGCCCACATTGTTCATTGCTACAGTGCAGGAGTTCTTGTTTGTTGAAGTGCTCACTCTGTGGCTTGGGCTCCCTCCCCTCTGCCAGCAGTGATACTCATCCAAAAATTACGGTATGTGGGAAACAGCCTGTGTACAAAATACCAATGCGAACAACTTTTCTAATCATAGTAACTTGTTTTTAAATAGCAAATGCAAACAGGGAGAAACCGTGTAGAGTTTCCATCAGGAAAAGAAACCCTCCCAGCCCAGTCCCTCCCTGATCTTTGCCCTGCACAATCATCCACGGCCGCTTCCACGTTTCTAATTGACACCAATATTAAGATTTAATAGTTTACCATTCAGATTAATAATTCAAGATGGCAACAAAACCAACACCATTCATAATTTGTTATTCTGCTCTAATTCACAACCGATTTTTCAGCCTTGGCGCTATCGATGCAACAAAGGAAGCGGCAGCGAAAGGCTGCGGAGGGAGCGCAGCCCTCTCCTCCCTCACCCTGGCTCGGGTTTGGGGAACCCAGCTGGAAGAGGAGAGTGTCATCAAATAAAACACGGAAAACGGAAAAACTTCGCTAGCGATGGACAAGGTCGTGTTTCATTAACTTGTTGGTTCAGGCTCACAAATGGTCGTCGGAGGTGAAATGCGGCAGACTCGCTGCGTTCCAGCTTTTTGTTCTCTCTTTCCTCACAGACTGCAGTCATGTTTAATTTGGAAACTGGGCTCCTTTGGCAAATTAGCAATTAGAACAATTTTGTGGGAATATGTATATGTGTCATTAGGTTTCCTGCAAATTAATAGCGAGAGCAGAGGTCAGGCAGAAATTTTCCACTTGACTGCAGCTCCTCTGTTGAGATTTGGCACTTTGTTTTGGAACGGCCACAGCTGCTCAAAGCCACAGTCTTCCTTTAGGAACTGTCTTTTAATTAGTTTACCTCATAGCCATTATTACAAATATTACTGCCTCCCCTCCTTGAAATAAAATTACTGTTTCTACAAAATATTCCGGTGACATCTTGCACCACTGCACATTGATGGTGGGGTCACTTGGATGCAGCGTTTAATCATTAGATCACCTCCATAAGCATCTCCTAATTAGAGTCCTTACAATACAATTTTATCTGGTAATTAGCTGAGATTGGCTGCTTCCTCTGTAGCTTATTAGTGGCAGCCCAGCAGTGGGTGTGAATCACAGTGTCATTTGTCAAGCCTGTTAAAGCCCCCCCCTTTGCTCGTCCTCTTCTGTGTTTATTCCTCGTCGCTACCTACGCTGAAAAGCCTAAAGAAATTTAACTCGATTCAGATTCTTTAAGCAGGGAATGCTGACCTTTGTGGATCCTTTCTCAAGGTTCCCTAGTAGAAACAGATTAAATGTTAAGTTTTTACATGCTGAAAAAGGAAGGGGGCTCTTTTGAAATGGAGTAGTTGGGAGCCGTAATGATGAAGCAGGAGCAGTGATCTTTCCAACGGGAGGGCCCGGCTGCCGAGCCTGCACTGAGAAGGGCACTTAAAATTGATGCAGATTTCCTCACAGTTATTGGACTGTTAAAATGTCCATTTAGAAACTGAGATAAAATACAGTAGATTTAATTTCATGGTGAGACCTGTCAGTTGCACTGTTATTATCATCACTGGTCCTTTTATCATATGTAATAGATGGATAGATGGATAACAGGGAGACATTACTATATATATGTCCCTAATCAGTGTCCTTAAATCAGGCCAGTCAATGAGCAGACTGGGTGGCATGTGGTGGCAGTGCATGGCACCAGAGGGGTTTAAACCTCCAGACTGCAGGTGGTGGTTCATGCTGGAGTGGGGATCAATACCTGCATTTCACCATCTTCACCATCCCTCTCTGGGTTCACGCTCCCTGGCTTTGCCATGAAGTGTTAAATATTTCTCACTGGAAGGTGAGGAGTCATTCATAAGCACCTGCAGGGAAAGGTGGGAGTTTGCATGTCTGCTGCTCACCACCTCCTTCCCTTGGAGCAGCATCCAGGCTGTGCCAGCAGTTTGTGGCTGGGGCTTCCCTCAGCTCCTTCTCACTGTCAGGAAGGACAAGCAATCACAATTTATCTTCCCTCAGCTGAGCCCTTTCTGTGGGCAGTNCACTGATGTGTCCAGGCTGAAACAGGGAGAGGAAGATAGAGCACTGAACAGAGTTTTAGGCCCAGTATTCACTTTCTCTCTCTCACCCTTAATGTCAAGAAAAAGGAGTTTCTTCTCCAAAATATTTCAGTCCCAGGAACTCAGTGCAGATAAGTCCTCAGCCCCAGCTGGGCCCAGAGCAGCAGCAGCACCCATTGCAAAGAAGTCACTGCATATGGCCTCACTGTGACCCTTAGAAACACTTTTTTGGGTTTTTTTTTTCTTTTTTAAAAGGGTTTCAGTGCTATTTTATGTGCAGCCACTATTGTCATGTAAAATATTTACACAAAAAGAAATCAGACTTAGTCCTAGTGGGAGAGCCACTCACTGGAAATCTATTTTACAGGGTGATGGAGTGGGTTACCTCTCTGCCTTGTTTATATCTAAAGAAAAAAAGCAAAGTACTCAGTTTTCACCTCTAATAGGGAGACATGACTATTTCTTGAAAGGGAAGGTTAATAATAAAGTCCTAAGCAGGATATTGAATGCTGAAACAATTATAGCAGTTATGAATGACCAAGTCAAAACAGTATGAGGAAATATTCTCAAAAACCAAAACTGAACAACGCAATCAACAAAGTTCAGTGATTGAATTTGCAGAATTTTAGGACTTAAAACTGTTCTGGGATTTGGTGGGTTTTCTCTTGGTTTTTTTTTCCCTCTTATTTTTGGGTTTGGTTGTTTTTTTTAAAGGCTGGAGGAAATCCTCCCTCCCCCCATTCCCAAGACAAATAATATGAAAACATTTTAACTCCTTGGTGCAGGGGTGCACTCTGTGAGTGCCCACATTGTTCATTGCTACAGTGCAGGAGTTCTTGTTTGTTGAAGTGCTCACTCTGTGGCTTGGGCTCCCTCCCCTCTGCCAGCAGTGATACTCATCCAAAAATTACGGTATGTGGGAAACAGCCTGTGTACAAAATACCAATGCGAACAACTTTTCTAATCATAGTAACTTGTTTTTAAATAGCAAATGCAAACAGGGAGAAACCGTGTAGAGTTTCCATCAGGAAAAGAAACCCTCCCAGCCCAGTCCCTCCCTGATCTTTGCCCTGCACAATCATCCACGGCCGCTTCCACGTTTCTAATTGACACCAATATTAAGATTTAATAGTTTACCATTCAGATTAATAATTCAAGATGGCAACAAAACCAACACCATTCATAATTTGTTATTCTGCTCTAATTCACAACCGATTTTTCAGCCTTGGCGCTATCGATGCAACAAAGGAAGCGGCAGCGAAAGGCTGCGGAGGGAGCGCAGCCCTCTCCTCCCTCACCCTGGCTCGGGTTTGGGGAACCCAGCTGGAAGAGGAGAGTGTCATCAAATAAAACACGGAAAACGGAAAAACTTCGCTAGCGATGGACAAGGTCGTGTTTCATTAACTTGTTGGTTCAGGCTCACAAATGGTCGTCGGAGGTGAAATGCGGCAGACTCGCTGCGTTCCAGCTTTTTGTTCTCTCTTTCCTCACAGACTGCAGTCATGTTTAATTTGGAAACTGGGCTCCTTTGGCAAATTAGCAATTAGAACAATTTTGTGGGAATATGTATATGTGTCATTAGGTTTCCTGCAAATTAATAGCGAGAGCAGAGGTCAGGCAGAAATTTTCCACTTGACTGCAGCTCCTCTGTTGAGATTTGGCACTTTGTTTTGGAACGGCCACAGCTGCTCAAAGCCACAGTCTTCCTTTAGGAACTGTCTTTTAATTAGTTTACCTCATAGCCATTATTACAAATATTACTGCCTCCCCTCCTTGAAATAAAATTACTGTTTCTACAAAATATTCCGGTGACATCTTGCACCACTGCACATTGATGGTGGGGTCACTTGGATGCAGCGTTTAATCATTAGATCACCTCCATAAGCATCTCCTAATTAGAGTCCTTACAATACAATTTTATCTGGTAATTAGCTGAGATTGGCTGCTTCCTCTGTAGCTTATTAGTGGCAGCCCAGCAGTGGGTGTGAATCACAGTGTCATTTGTCAAGCCTGTTAAAGCCCCCCCCTTTGCTCGTCCTCTTCTGTGTTTATTCCTCGTCGCTACCTACGCTGAAAAGCCTAAAGAAATTTAACTCGATTCAGATTCTTTAAGCAGGGAATGCTGACCTTTGTGGATCCTTTCTCAAGGTTCCCTAGTAGAAACAGATTAAATGTTAAGTTTTTACATGCTGAAAAAGGAAGGGGGCTCTTTTGAAATGGAGTAGTTGGGAGCCGTAATGATGAAGCAGGAGCAGTGATCTTTCCAACGGGAGGGCCCGGCTGCCGAGCCTGCACTGAGAAGGGCACTTAAAATTGATGCAGATTTCCTCACAGTTATTGGACTGTTAAAATGTCCATTTAGAAACTGAGATAAAATACAGTAGATTTAATTTCATGGTGAGACCTGTCAGTTGCACTGTTATTATCATCACTGGTCCTTTTATCATATGTAATAGATGGATAGATGGATAACAGGGAGACATTACTATATATATGTCCCTAATCAGTGTCCTTAAATCAGGCCAGTCAATGAGCAGACTGGGTGGCATGTGGTGGCAGTGCATGGCACCAGAGGGGTTTAAACCTCCAGACTGCAGGTGGTGGTTCATGCTGGAGTGGGGATCAATACCTGCATTTCACCATCTTCACCATCCCTCTCTGGGTTCACGCTCCCTGGCTTTGCCATGAAGTGTTAAATATTTCTCACTGGAAGGTGAGGAGTCATTCATAAGCACCTGCATGGAAAGGTGGGAGTTTGCATGTCTGCTGCTCACCACCTCCTTCCCTTGGAGCAGCATCCAGGCTGTGCCAGCAGTTTGTGGCTGGGGCTTCCCTCAGCTCCTTCTCACTGTCAGGAAGGACAAGCAATCACAATTTATCTTCCCTCAGCTGAGCCCTTTCTGTGGGCAGTGGGCTTTTTGTGTTGGTATCCTCTCTGTAATACTACAGCTCTTTATTTTCCACTACCTTTGTTTGGGATAAATCCTGTTATTTTTAAAAAGAAACATTATTTGTGGCTATTAACTTGTATGAGCAATGCTAATAGGAGTTTTCTTATCTGGTTACTTTCATACAAGGAAAATTAATACAGTGCCTTATGGATAAACATGAGCTGTTTGGGGGCATAGCTGTGTCGTGTGCCTTGCCTTCATCTCAGAAGGTTCAATGTGTTGCAAAAAGGGAATTTTAATCACGAACAAAAGTTGTAAAATTCTGGCCCTGTTAAATTCAGTAGGAATTTTGCTACTGACTTCAATGGGGTCAGGATTTCACCAATATTATTCGTGAAACTGCCTAAGGGAAAGAAATGTGGAAGTAGTCAAAGAGCCCTTTTCTCAGTCGTCTTCTGTGATGTTGTAGTTAAGGGATCGGATTGTTTGTTTAAAATACTTCAGCAGCAGCGACCTATTGAGAGGGAGCGTCGTCTTTCAAAGGACGTTGTAGGGCAAAAAGAAAGGGTCGGGGAGGAATGTGGATGCTGGTTATATAAATAGGGTTGTGTATCGAAAACAGTCGGGTTGGAGCTGTGTTTGATACCCAATCCTGGAGGCAGGTGTGTTTTACAGCCTGCTGTGGCACGCTGCCACACCAGCGGGGCCGGGCTTCGTGCAGGTAACACCAATGCCTTCCAACCTAGGAGGAAAAAACAGAGTGGTGCCACTTGTGCTGGGCTGAATGCTCGCAGTATTTCATGCACTGTGATTAATTAAATTATTCCAGTGTTAAGCTACTCTGGGCTTTGCTTTTAAAATGGATGAACAGAGAGGAAAAAAAAAAGAAAAGCCCAAATTCTGAAGAGAGAGATTGCGTTTCTCCCTAGCATGTCCCTAGGAAAGTCTTGCCTTTTATTTTAAGCCTGATGCCTTCAATGAAATATCCAAGAAGACTGATTAGAAGCCGTGCATAATGATAGCATAGAAATCAGAGAGGTGTGGGGTTTAGACTGTGAAACAATGAAACATGAAGTAAAATATTAAAATGATCGTGTACTGTGCGAGATCTTCTTCTAAGGTTTAGATAAAAATTCACGATTGGTTCTTCAGGCAGCTGTCTACGTTGTTCTGATTTTTAAACCTATTTGGAAATGCATATATGTAATTTTTGTACTTCCCTTTGCTGGCTCCTAATGGAGATGTTACAGCAGCACTTTGTGCTGGAGCTGCGGTGTCTGCTCAGAACTGAGGGACACTCCAGTATCGAGGGTTTCCTCTGCAGCCCTTAACCACCCAGAAAGGCTGTTTGTAACGAAGCCCTCGTCCTTCCCTCCGCAGCTGAATCTGGTATCGAGCGTCACGCTTTCCAAGACCGCGTCCGAGGCGTCTCCGCAGAGTTTACCTCATACTCCCACCACCCCGACTGCGCCCATCACTCCCGTCACGCAGGGACCGTCGGTCATCACTACCACGAGCATGCACAACGTCGGACCCATCCGGAGGCGGTACTCGGATAAATACAACGTCCCCATTTCTTCAGGTAAAGGGGTTCCGCTGGCACAGCCCCCGCCTCTGCCCGCGCCCCGGCGCCCTCGGGCTGCCATGATAACAGAACAACTGCTCTCATTTAGCAGATATTGCCCAGAACCAAGAATTTTATAAGAACGCAGAAGTTAGACCACCATTCACGTATGCATCTTTAATTAGACAGGTAAGATGAGCCAAACACACGCGTCTGGATTAGTAAAAAAAATGTATCTCCCTATATGTGCTGGATTAAATAGATTTTCAAACCTTTGGTATGTAAGCGTGCTCAAATGCTCAAACCTTTACTATAAGGGTTTTTAGAACTGCAATATATAACATAATTGCTTTTGATTAAGTATTACAATACGATGTGATTATTAGGAAATTCATTTCACACAACAGTGAAAATGAGCCTGTTTAAAGATGGCAAGTCAATTATCACAAGCTACAGTAATCTCTGATCCCTAGAATTAATCTGAGCTCTAAATAATTACTGAGCTTTAATCAGCTAGTGAAATGTTTTGCATTTCTCTTTGATTCTGCTTTATGAATGACTAATAAATTAATATTTCTGTAAGGAAACAGAAATAAAAACTCAAAACAATTAGATAATTCCATTTTGAATTTTGCCATTGAACTGTTAAATACAGCCATTAATCTTAGTTCATATTGTGAAAACCCTCCTTTGGATTTTTTGCTCCAAATCTCTTCTTTTCCATTCTTCCTTTCTTTTTCTGTATCTGGCAAAGTAAAACTGTGAGCGTGTTTTGTACTGGTGTGCTCGTAACTGATCTTGCAATCGCTTTGCTCCACAAGGCCATCCTGGAATCTCCTGAAAAACAGCTAACACTAAACGAAATCTACAACTGGTTCACGCGAATGTTCGCCTACTTCCGACGCAACGCGGCGACGTGGAAGGTAAGGCTGAGCCCACCTCCTGCCTCTGCTTCTGCCATGTACAGAACAGACCTTGCTGATGACACAAATTGTCCCGACACGGGGACGTGAAAAATTTAGATCGGCAGTTTTGACACGTGCCGGGTGCCTTATCTGCGGGAACAATTTGATATTTGGCAGAAAAAAATTCTTCTGCCTTTGAAAACCACTAATTGAATCCCCATTATTGGCTTTTATGTTCTGTGATTATGCCATGAGTTCCTCTGTGTGGTTGCTACGAGCAGGGAAACTCAGGCTCTTCAGCCGGAACGTTTTAGAAAATTAAAAAAAAAGGTAAAGTTCTCGTGTCAGTAGAAGATACACTGTTTGTCTTTTTAGCTATGCAGGTTTTAATCACAACAACCATTTTTTTTCTCTAGGATCTATAGATCAGTGGATTTCTTTCCTCAGTCGATTGACTCTTAACTACATAAACAGCTGTTATAAACTTCCTCTCTGTTTTTTTTTAATCACACAGCAGAAGCTTATTGAATTTAATATGCAAGAAGCAAGCTCCTCAATAAGAAATTTCTTTAACAGAAATAAACCTGGGGTTTTACACTTCAATTTCCTTCGATAACTATCAGATACTGTTAGATAAGAGGTTTGGGGACTTAATTTTATTCTGTATTTTGGGGGGGCCACTCTTTAAATTTAAATATAGCACTTTAATAGTCATCTTGGCTTCTGAATCCAGTACATTCACAAATGAATGATTCAAATAACAGGATGTTGTGTTGCTGTAAAAACTATACCCTGGTGCTTGGAATCTCTCTTAATCCAGACCAGCTCTGTTGTTCTCAAACAACTTCAAATGACCAGGTAGTATGAATAGGTCCCATAAATGCTGTTCCATCAGTTCTTTCTGTTTTTCCTGCCCCAGCCTGCATTTAGGATTAATTCCTTCAGCGGATGGAGCTAAAAATGGTCCTTGGAAGTTAGCTTGGTTTTTAGTGGCATAGTTTTCGTTTCATTCAGATCCCAGCACAATTTTGTACATTTTCAGCCCTGGTCTAGAAGCTCTTAAGTTCAGGAAAACTTTCTGTGATTGCTGCTTTGATTCTTCCCTGCAGTTGGAAAACATGAGCAGTGTTTAACTTTGCAGCTTCCTTACTATCCAGAAAGGAAATTAACTTTCCCTGATTTAAGATCCTTTTAGACCTGCCTGTCTCTTGCTGCTGGAGTAGTTCCAGTAGGGCTTTTCAGCAGCTGCAGGTGTGGGTGCTAAAGTAAAAATCCTATTTAGTTCCAGCAGCAAAGGGAAGTGGAGGGAGGAGTGGAAGAAGGCAGCAGGCAGTCCTGGCTGTATCTCCTGTGAGCCTAGTTTTGGGAATTAGCTTTTGGCATCCCATAAAATCCAGTCCCAGAAGCCAGTGCAGATACAGAAGAGCAGCAGAGAGGCTGAGCTGCAGATTCTGGCCTTGTGGAAGGGCACTGTGTGTCCTAGGGAGGCAGGTGCCATTTGGAGACCCCTCCTTGGACACCTTGACCTTCTGCACGTGCCCAGGTCCCACTTGATGTACTGGGAAGGAAAAACTTCCCCCCCATGTCCACCAGCACCAGCAAAATAGACAACTGGTTGGAGCAGTGCAGGTTTTCGTGCTGGAGACTGCTCAGATTTCTGCCAGCCCCCAGGAACAGCAGGGATGAAAATGCAGCTCTGGATTGGCATGACGGGAAGCCCACGGGGCGCAGAATGAGCACAAGGGGCTAATTGCAGAATCAGAATAATTTGAATATATATGTGCTGATTTGTGCTCACCTTCAGCTAATGCTTAGGGGGCATTTGGGTCACTGTTCCCCAAGTTTAGGGTCAGGGTTTGGTGTGGGCAAGCTTCCCTGAGCCCTATTTCAAAAAAACAGAAGAGTGCAAAAACAAAGACCTTTAAAAAATGAACCTCTTTCCCAAAATGCAGTACGGCAGAGCCTGAGCAGTTATTAAAATAACAAACCCTTTCATTTACTACATTCAAGCATGTTCAGGGTAATTTTTCTGCAAAAGTGGCTTGCATACAAATATTTTTAACAAGGTAAATATATAATCTTACAATAATAGCTCCTAATTTTTCTGTTAAGCTGATTGCTGGGGGAGCACTGTGAACTGGTTCTGACAGGTCAGAGGCAATGTCTGTTTGCTTTTATTTTTTGGAGTAATTTGCTGGCACCGAGTCACAGCCATGAGGCACAGGCTGCAGGTGTGGCTCTGACACGTTGGGGTATTGTTCAAATAAAACTGTTAGATAGCAAGTATCCAGAGGCAGGGGAAACACAACAATTTTTTTCTGGCATGAACTCCTTAAATAAGTGATCACATGGAAAATAGAAAATGAGGGCAGCGCTTCATGGATGTCTTGTAAATACTCAACTTCTCTGTCTCCATGTATCCAGCAAGAGCCCTATCCCACAGCCTTAACCATCAGTTGCAAATAGACTTCAAGGGAACAAGAACAGTCTGTAAAGTATTTCTCCAACATTAAATTTATTTAAAGAAAAACACAAATATTCCTGCTCAGCCCTGTCTTTAGAGACTATTTACAAACTCCGAAGACTCCTTTCGCTGGGCTTTGCTGTGTGCGTTTGATCAACTGCTGTATGAACCACAAGATCAGCTTTCACGGGGGGAAATAGCGTTATTATTCTTACATTTTGCTCCAGACTTGACAGTGTTCCCATTTTCACAGGAAACTGCCTGAGTTACCCAGATGTGGGCCGGCAGCCCTGTGTCGGGTTGCACTAGTGCAGCACCCACCAGCAGTTGCTGAGCTGGCTGATTTCAGCTCGTAAGGTGTGGGGCGTTTACATGTTTTTCCTCCACCTCAAAATCAGGGATTTTGCCAAAAATGTCAACAGTACTGAAATCTGGAAGAGGTGGGAGGGACAAAAAAAACCCATTTAAAAACAAGAGCAGAAAGAAGAAAGTAAGGGCAGAAGGAAGCAGGCCTGATGGACAGGTTGACTTTCTGCTAGATTTCTGCCTTGCTGAGAGGAAAAGCATATTCGGGGTTTATTATTTCACCAGTTCAGAAGCAGATCAGCGTGGAAAAGCTGAAGTGCCTCGATCAGGCACCTACAGCCAGAGGAGATGTGTTTACACTCAAGCATCTGCTGAGCAAAGGCAGTTCAAACCCCAAATCTTTCACTCCTACCAGGGTAGGAGTGTGGGGACTGCACTAGGCATGGCAGGGAATTGGAGAAGGAGCAGAAGACTCTTTGCCTTCCCCTCCCAGCACACACACCACCTCCTCCTGATTTAAATGACAAATGCTCTGTGCTACCCTTTGTTTGCACAGTGATTTAGACATTCACGATTAGAGCTCCCTTTCACCATCCAGACCCCATGTTCATGAAAAAAAAAAAAAAAGGAGAGGATGATGTCGGAAGGAAAAAAGAATGTCGTCTCCTGGTTGCCTAGACTCAGGCCATGTGTTTGGCTGGCTTTGTGCCTGCTAACGAGTCAACCAGATTGACTGAATCAATGGTGCCAGTGAGGATGGAGTTTGTTCGCCTGCAGATTTTCAGCAAATGGCTTCTTCTGTTTTTCCTGTTTCCCAAGCCCCTTTCAGCAGTACTGGGAACAAGCTCCATGTACAAATTCTTGTGAATTCCATGAACAATGGCTTTGTAGAATCATAGAGTCTCCTAGGTTGGAAAAAACCTTTTAAGACCACCGTGTCTAGCTGTTGTTGCAGGGTATTTGCTCGGGAAACTCCTGAAATGGGGATGAAGCATAGCACTCCATTTGAGGAGGAACAAGGCTCTTGGTGCTGTGTCAGAGGGAGCAGGGACAGGGAAGCCAACAGCTTGCCATGCCTTAGTGAGGTGCCTTGTCATGTCTCAGCACCTTGGAGGGGTTGGCCATGCTCATCCTTCCCAGCACTGAGCTGCAGGGTGGACATCCGGGCATCAGATGCCATGAGCACAGGTCCCTCTGGGTGATGAGCTGTGGGGATATTATCACTTTGTTTCAGAGAGCCCTCCTCATGTTTTCACTTGGCAGAGGCTCAGATCAGTCACTACAGTAGTCTGCCAGAAATAGGAGCCAACTTCCATATAAGAGCAAGCCGTGGAGGCAGGAGTTGGTGCCGGCCGGCCGGTGGGGTGCTGCCGAGCCCCCGGCCCGTGCTGTGGGTGTGGAGGGAGGTCCAGCACCTGAATCACATTAGCCCAGCTGTGGGAAACCACAGCAACACCAGCTCCTGAGCCTCACAGCTAAATCCAGTCGACTGTACTTACATAAAATCTTTTCTGTTCTTTCTAACTGCTTTCTTTTCCAGGAGGGGAGAAATTTTTCTTTGCAGAGAGTATATATTTGTTTTGAAAAAGTCTAAGCAATGTTCCTCTTGTGTTCTGTATGAAATGTGCTGTATTCTACAACATGCATGCTTAAAATAGTGGCTGTCTCTCAGTCACACTGGGGATAATTGATAAGAATAACGTGAATTTTTAATCTTGGGTTTAAGCTTTCATATTTATTTTGTCTTTGCAAAATAAGATGTAAAGAGCCGGGGAAAGCGAGCGGGTGCGGGGAGGGGAAGGGGCTTAACATTGCAAAATGAGAACTGTCAAGCTGACTGTGCTGCTGCTGTTCTTGGACAATGATGAGCATTTTCTTATAGAAGGTTTTTGAATGTTTTCTCTTTTATACTTGCTGCAGAATGCAGTGCGTCATAATCTTAGTCTTCACAAGTGTTTTGTGCGAGTAGAAAACGTTAAAGGGGCAGTATGGACAGTGGATGAACTAGAGTTCCAAAAACGAAGGCCACAAAAGATCAGTGGGTATGTCCACCATGTTTGAACTTCTTAGCCTAGCTTGGATCATGCTTACAGTTTAACGTAGAGGCTTTTGGCTGCTAGCTGGTGTTAGACCAACCACAGGTGGTTTCGCATTGTCTCAGTTAAGGGAAACCAAGACAAACATCTCATCACTACTGTTTGTATGCCCACCAGTACCCTGACCCTGCTTGCTTGGTGTTTGTTGCATCACATGCTAGTAGCTTTTAGGTGGCAATGCATATTAACCCTCACAAACCATTTGCTTATGCTTATTGCATTTTATTTTCTTTTTCCTTTTCCCTGTATTTGATGTCTGTTCTGTCCCCGATCCCGTGTCCCTTTGTTTCCACTTCATCTCCTTTGCTGCTGCTCTTGTCCCAGGGTGCCATTCGCACCAACCTCTCACTGCATAAGTGCTTTATCAGAGTAGAGGATGAGTTTGGGTCCTTTTGGACTGTTGATGATGAAGAGTTTAAACGTGGCCGTCATATTCAACGAGGCCGTCCTCGAAAATACTGCCCTGATGAAAACTTTGGCGAGCTTGTTGCACAGTAAGAGCTTTTACTTGCTTTAATTTTTTTTTTCTGCTGTTGCTTTGCTTTGCATGATTTACCCATCTCATGTAGACTTGCATTTCACAAAATAGTGTCATCCCCTTTGCTGCTAAAGAAACTAAATTTTTGGTTGTTACGTGTATTTTGTGTGTCCTACTCTGATAATCCAAATGCCTGTAGTAAAAACTCTACTCTGACATGTTTGTTAAAGCATTTATTTATAGAGCAATGTAGACTAAGATAATTATCCATGCTAGCACAGATATACTGCTGTAGACGTGTCAGGAAGACAGATATATGCCAGGAAAGGCTTCAGATAAGTTTTAATTCTGATATTTTCCTTTGCTTTCAATTGTATGCTTTGTTTTGCAACTCCTAATCAGAAAAAGTAAGGTATTTCAAGACAGAAATGCTGAATTCACTTTAAAGAGTTTGAAAATGCAGTGAGACCAGCTGTAATGATTATCAACAGGCCATCATGTGCCTACAACAACCATGCACCAATATTCCTGGGCTTCTCAGAGGGATTTTCTTTGGTTTTTACTCGAAGGCCATCTCTCCTGGACAACTGATCCTTGCTGGTCCCTGTGCAAGGGGCTCAGTTAAGACTCTGCTCACCATAATTTATTCCCACGTGAATAAAATTAAAATAAAAACATGCCCAGTGAGTGATAGAACTTTTGGGAGATATTTTGCATGGGCATTTTTAACCTAGTTTCTATTTCATGATTTTTAATTTTTTTTTAAATCTCCTGATGGAACCAGTGATACTGGGATGCCTCTTAAAGAGAGAACACATATGGTCCCCATTCCTTTTCCTCAAATCTGGCCCCTTATGTAAAACTGATAATAATAAGGGTCCAAAATAGCACACCAGAATATTTTTTTATTAAAAAAGGCCTTCAGGGCAGTGTGGTGGTTTCTGTGGGCTGCCTGCCCTTGCCACCTCCATGCCCAAAGGCTGCTTGGGGCCGTGGTGTGGGCAGCCCCTCACCATGGACATTGGCATGGCAGGAAATAACATGGATCAAATAAATCCTCTCTCACCGTGGTGCCCCCTCCATTGGGAGAGACTCCCTCCCCTCCAGTGGGAGAGACTCCACTGCCAGCGACTTGGAGAGTCATTTGGATGAAGCAGAGTTTAAAATGTCCCGGGATGCTTTTGATCCTTGCCTCCTCACGATGGACCTTCACATGGTAACGGGCTCCCAGACACGACGAAAACTGGAGAATTTCTCCTGAACACAGCTAAAATGAGCAGAGATGCCAAGATGTGCCACTAACGCAGGGTAGTAGAACACATGGCGAGGTAACGTCAAGAGATAATGATGTTCCTTATTTAGTAAAGGCAAATATGATAACCGTAGCCGAAAACTCAGATATTTTCTTTAAATTCAAAAAAAAAAGAGAAATGAAAGAGAACTCGTGTGGAAAACCAGTCTCAGCTCTAGTTTTCTGGTGGGGGAGGAAGCATTACGTGCTTGAAACACTTGCACAGAAGTTGGTTGCATTTAACTCTCCTTTTTATGTTTTTCTTATGCAGTAACCCTTCTCTTATTAAAAACATACAGACCAGCCACACCTACTGCACACCTCTCAATGCTGCTTTACAGGTAAGATTAATGACTGTAGCAAATATGCAACAGAGGCGTGTGTCTTCCCCACTCATTTCAAAATATATTAGCCTTGCTCTAATTAGATATTAAATTTTAATTCCGTTAAACTTTTTTCTTAAGTGCATAAAGCATCATAGTCCCTGGAGGCAAACACATATCAGGCTGCTTCAGCATTAGCTAGATGCTTAGCATTTTGAATATTGTGGCAAAAAAATTAAAAGTTCACTTATTAATATTTATCAGCAGTATCATAATTTCCATCCTCTTATTTCAGAATTTCACTTGAGGCAAAAATACCACAAGTGTAATTACTCTAGCACAGCTATTAATGTGCTGAATGATAGGATACTGCGGCACGTGACCTTCTATTGTTCATGGCTTTAAAGAGAAAGCAGATCATTTTTCCCCCTTTTCTTTTAAGGGCTATTTTTGCATATCTTCCTATTGTTGGTAAAAAATAAACGGCGCAATTCCTATAGAAAATAAAAGATCATTTTTATTGGTTTAAACTGTAATCATAAGACAAAAATTCTGTTTTTTCATGATGCAGAAATACACAAAGTGTGGGTGCAGAATTAATAACTTACAGCCTAAAAATGTCCATATCTCAAGCCCTTTTTCCTGTGCCCTTTTTTCCCTTTCAACAAATTCCTGAGTTGATCCCAAAAACCCCAGGTAAAGTCAGTGATTGCTGAGTAAACCAAAGATACAAACTCATTACCATTATAGTGGGGTCTGTGCATTTTTGTGGGGGTTCAAACATGGTTTATATATATTGTGAATTAATCCAGGAGGCAACGCTGTGCGTGGTTGCACCCCAGGTGGTTCTTGGGGGTCACTTCTCAAGAAGTTCACTGATGGCCATGGGTATTACCTTGGGCAGTCATGTTCTGTGGAAGGTTGAGCAGACTTCTCTTTCCAGAACCAAGAAACAGATTATTAGGAGGAAAATTATGTTTTGCTTTTCTTCTAATTTTTTGAGTTCATGCAGTAACTCCTGCAAAGCCCAGGAAAGCATGTTTAAATGAAGCAACTGTAAATACCATTCATTAGTAACTTATTTTCCCTTGAGTCTTGTGAAGTGTGATTTTTAAAGACTGCTTTGTCTCCTGAATAGTATTAAGATTACAAGCACATTTTACATTCATGAGGCTGAAAGGCAAAAACGAAATGATCCTGCATTTCTTCACATTGTTAACTATGTGACTAATTTCAATTAATATGCTTATCATATGGAACTGTTCATGTTTTATTTCTGAAACACGTGTCGTTGTCGTCATCTCCATCCATTCTTGTCTTTAGTGATAACCTCCAAACTGTTTCCATTCCCCACTTTCCCTGAGAGAGCCATGTCCTTGTGCCCCCCCTTAGGATTGTGTGCACTGAGCTGATGGAGAGAGGAGCCTGGGCCACATATGCTACTGCTGTCACCCCTCTAATAAATGGGGGTGAATAATAACCATGGGACCGAGGCAGGTCCTGTTTTAGGGTGAAAATACACCAGCAGGTTCTGCACTTCTCTCCCCACCATTGGATTTTGGAGGCAAAATCCCAGTGGGTTCTCTGGGGCTGTAGAGGGTTCAGGCAAATAATGGAGGTGGCCACTGCCATGTGGGCAGTTTGGACCTCACCTGGGCAACAGATTCCTCTAGGACACAAGGCTGCCTTACCTGCCAGGGCCTCAATCAGTCTTAATAATTGATGAGCAGTGTTCCCCCCATCTTTTGTGAGCTCTGGGAAGGCCTGCTCCTTGCACATCGGGATCTGCAGAGTGGGCTGTGTGCCACCAGCATGGCACGCCGTGATTTCTTTTCTTGTGGGGTGGAAAAGCCGCCCCTCTCCTTCACCCAGACCCTGCTGACATCTCCTCTATCTGTTTTCCCTCGTGGCCAGGGAGAAGAAGCAGCTCTCTCCCCCCTCTGTCTGTGGAAGGTATGGGGACTCCAGCTCTCACCAGTTCTCTCTTTTGCCAGCAGGTCAACAGGGGCTCCCAAAACATCCCCTCCCCTATTACTGTCTTCCTAGCAGATACTCCTTGTGTCCCACCTCTCCCCCAGTAAATTGCTTTACTGCAATTACAAGTTATCACTGTGGGTGAAGAACTTGAGTCATTATTTTGCCAAGTGCAGGAAATGTGAACCATTCTTTGCATCCCCTAATCACAATGAGTTTGCCGGTTGTTGAATCAAGAAGATAAAAATAATCCTCCCCGTTAGAATAGCTTTTGTAATCACGTGTGACACATAGGGCTGCACATGGAGAGGTCAGTGTAAGGAAGAATAAAAGGGGCTGTGCTCCTGGAGATGCTGCAGTGAGGGCTGGTCCTCCCTTCCCATCCCATTTCTCTCCACCCTGTCTCTGGCTGGGCTTGCCTGGGAAGAACTGCCGGCTTGGCAACAAGCAAGGAGTTCTGTCCCACGAATTAGGAGCAGGCAGAGCGTTTGGTGGGGAGTATGTTTGCATGGATTCCCCTCCCACGGGCCAGGTTTGCATCACACAGACCCAGCCTGATGGATTTTTTTGCTTGGCCACTGCAGCCAGCTGACCTCTCCCTGGAGCAGGTCATGCACTGCCGAGCCAGCGTCTGTGGCTGCTCGGCGCTGACACGGCTCGGAGAGCCATGGATGATGTCAGCTGGATCCAGCTGGGATGGCTGAAATGGTTAAATGTCCTTCCAGTCCCTGGGCACTACAGCCTCGGAAGGCTGTGCCTCCCATCCCTGTGCCTCCCTCCTGTTCCAGTGCCTCCCATCCCCACCAAACACTGGGCTCCTCCGGGGCTTGGGGTTTCTGCGTTCCCACCGCTGCTGCGCCAGGCCGGGACTGTGCTGTCAACATGAGCTAATGCTGACACACAGTAAATATTAGCAGGCAGAACGGTGGGAATCAGAAGGAAAATATTTAACAGTTCATTCTCTTCTTACAAAGACTTCCATTTAGAAAGTTAACTCCAGCGTGCCGTTGCACGGTGTGTTCTTAGAACAAAGGAAAAATCAAAATAAAATAGTCAGACCTGTAACAGCTAAGATAAGAATTGAGTTGGTGAGATTTAAAAAATTCCACATGGAGTGGTTCAGCTCACAGGTAGTCTGGTGCAACTCTGATCCAGTTAGTGCTGATGGCAGCCTGACACATGTCCCGAGGAAAACCAAACTCAGTGATGCTGCACTCCTGCTTGGTGCTCGCTCACTCCAGTGGGAAGGAGTTATCAGCTGATCCAGTTCCAATTTTTTTCCCCATTTCATTAGAAACAAAGCGCAAACCTAAGCCACAAAAAAATACCCCAAAGCCCCTAACATAATTTCACAAAGTGAAAATAGGAAAAAGGACATTTTCTTTTTTCCAGGGGATGTAATTCCAAACAGGGAATGGAAGGCTCCATCCTCTTATAAGCCAATACAGCTATGAATCCTTAAACCCAAATCTAAATGGTGTTAAATTTCCCTTGATGGAACCAGGGTAATACCTATAAGAAAGTACAATATTTAAAAGAACCTGTAATTACAAATAATGTAAACGTGGAGAATGTTTTGGAACAAATTAGTGTGTTGTGCAGTGTATAGAAATGTTAGCCATGGCTCTTCATGGATTTGTTTGTGTCCTTGGCAGGCTTCAATGGCTGAGAACAGTATACCTCTATACACTACTGCTTCCATGGGAAATCCCACTCTGGGCAATTTAGCCAGTGCGATGAGGGAAGAGCTCAATGGTGCAATGGAGCATACGAACAGTAACGGGAGTGACAGCAGTCCAGGACGTTCCCCTATGCAAGCGATGTAAGTATGGCAGAGGCACGCTGGCTCTGGGTCTTGTCCTACCATCTGCTCAAGGGTGACTCTGGAGACTCCTGGCTCCTTCCTGAGCTTCATGGATGGAGCAGCAAGAGCAGACATCTACCTCCATCCTGGTTAGAACATAAAAGAGCCATTTACCAGTTTCCGCATAAAACCGATCAGTACAATCCAGACCAAGAAGCACACAGGGCTATAAAATTGTTCACTTGTTTGCAATTCTCTTCTTTAAAGCTTGCAAAACCTCTTAGGCAACTACATTTCTTGGAGAAAACCTGTGATTTCTCTCCCCTGCGGTCTACATGATGAGCACGGCCCGTGGGGCAGAGCTGGGAAATCAGCTTGTTTGGCAGGTCCAAAAAAAAAACCACTCAACACAAAACGGTCTTGCTAAGCATTAACGTGAAGGTCTGCGTGATTTATAGATTGCTCTTAAAATATCAAAAGGAGAATTAATAGGGGCATTATAGCAACAGACGGCGGTGTAATGAGCGCGTCTATAACCACATGAAGTGACGGGGGCTCGCCGGCCCCGCGCAACGTGAGCGGCACCGGGCAGCGGGCGGGCGCAGGAAAGGGTAAGGCAGGAAGGGTGTGATGCCCCGATGGGTGTGTGCGGTATTTATGGGGTGACAGAGTGAGTTTGCAAAGCTGTAAACTCCCCCCTCCCCTCACATCGCACGCCGGGTAATTGGCGGCTGTGAGGAAGCCCGAGTTTACAAGTCCTGTCGTTGCCGAGAGCTCGGCGGAGCAGTCGGGTACCTGTGAGTGACCGTGCTGCCCGTCTTCCTCCCCCTGCTCCTTAAAACAGCCTGTAAAATTACTGGCTGGCTTGCCAGGGCTCACATTACACATTAAAAAGAGAACTAATTTGTAGTCCTTTACTTCAAAGTAATTTGAATAAGGGATTTACAAAAGTAAGTCTAAATCAAAAAGTAGAAAAAACATTAACCTAATACCACGGTAGTAATTAGTTGTGAAACTAATTAGCATTTAATGGCAAAAAAGTTTCCCACCTGCATAATGTGTTGTCAGAGGGGAGGGGGCACGAAGGAATCTGAGGCTCTGGATACTTTGATATTGCAGCGTTTTAAATCTGTGCACAAAGTGCTTTGAAAAAAAAATCTTTAAAGATGGCAACATTCATTTTTAATTAATAATTAATTTAAACATTGTCTTTTACCATTTACTTCAAAACATTCAAATAATGTGTTTAGCTTTTCCAGTGATTGTTTGTGCAGTATTAATTATCTCTCCCAAAGTAACTTTGCATGACACACTTTCCGTCTCTCGCAGACGGATTCATCTCCAGGCAGTTTTAGTCACAATTCGTTATCCTCTGCCCGTGACCACGCAGGGCTGGCGTGAAGGAGGAGTGGAGGGACATGGCTTTTCTCCAGAAACAAGACTTCTCCCAAGGGTTTCTCCTGGCCTAACAGACAAGGATGAACGTTTATGATGTTGCGTTAATCCAAGTAATTATTTTTTTGCAAGTTCAAGGCTAGTGCAGTTCATGCACTTCTCATTTCACCTAAGGTTTCCTTGTCTTTGAAGAGACTGAGAGGAGGGAAAAATAACCGAGTTGAAACAGGCTAGGACATCTTCCAGAGCTGTGCATAGCTGTGGCCTTTGTTGCACTTAATAATCATCTCTTAGCACATTGATACCAAGGTGAGGGGCACAGAACAAATAGTGGAGAGAGAGGAGGTCGGGGGGAGTGATGCCTCATTTTCATTATTCACCAGAAAATCCAATTTTCTGTTGTAATATGGAAATGATTGTTTCCTGAGTGTTTTCATTTTCTCAGAATTGATAATATATGTGTTCTCTGCTGAACATTTCTTTTTGCTTAAGTAAAATGTGGCCGGGTGATGTTCCAATACCAGTCTCAGAGCTTCCCCATTATAATGGTGTTTGTAAGTAGTTTGAAGGGATCTAAAGCCAGAACACCATTCACATGTCATGGGGTTTACCCTGTTTACTAAATAAAATCATGAGTCAACTGCGACTTTCCAGACGCTGTGAAACCTTTTTATTTTCCATGCTCCTGCTTTGTTAACAGCATGTTCATTTTTTTTCTCAGAACAGATTTCCTTGTCATAATGCAAATTATTTTTTAAACAATTTCAGTGTATTAGAAGAAATCAAGCTTTAAACTTTATTGTGAGGTTTAAAGGACCTTGTTAACATGACAGCTAAGAAGTCTAACACTTCAGCTGAAGTCTTATTACCGCTCATTCGTTTCCTTTTTATGACACATTGAACCACAGCTAGGGTGGGTTTTTTTTCCCTTCTCTCTCCCTCCTTTTGAAACACTAGAAAGTAGTCGCATAATTACAGCTTGGGGACATAACACTTTCATCCTGATATGCTCCAAAGGTAGCCACAAAGCAAACTACTCCATGCTGTGTGCACCACCAGAACTCAGTGGCTTTAAACAACAGTCAGCTTTATTAAAAACTCCTCTGTTCCCAGAGCGGACAAACAAAAGAATTACTCAGATGTGAAAAAAAGGGGAATCTGTGTTCAGCAAGGTTATTTATTGTTAACCCCTTCTGGAGTCCCAGGCATCTACTTAAAAGGAATGTGCTGAATTTCTACTGCTATAAAAACAGAAATGGGAAACCCTTTCTTTTCTTTGCCTTCTTTCCTCGCCCCCTTTCTTTCTCTTGTTGCTTAACCCAGCATTTACCTTTTCTGTAATTCAGTAGACTGAATTCTTCAGTCTCTAAAGGAAGTTTTCCTTCCGCAATTTGAGGATTTGGTGAGGTGGTAAATAGAAATTCAGACTTGAGAGGATATGAAAGTCTCCCTTTGCCTTCGAGATTATTTAAGCTTATTTATTTCAGTTGCTCAGAAATGTTTGAGAAAAATCGCGGATTCAGGAAGGTTTCCTCCTCACATGCCATTTTGTGGTTACAGCTGACAGAATGCACAAGGAGTTGGAATTTTTTGGCGTTGTTTTCCTTGCAGCTCTCTCCCTGGGGCTTGTGTTACCCAGATAACCTCCTCATTTAGGGGATGGAGGTTTTGCCAAGCTCGCTGTCTGATGTTTGTGCGACACGTGAGGTGCTGGGGGAGGCTGGTGTGACTCTGCGCCCTGTGGCTTTGTGGCCCTCTCTGGCTTTGTCTCACCCAGGGTCGAGCAGAGCTTTTCATAACTTCTGTTGCTTCTCACACCTCAAGTTTTGTTTTTTGACCTCTGGGAATCACACCAAAGCTCAAAGAGAACCTCAGTTAAAACCACCTGGTTTCGTAACAAAACTGGAAGAGGGGCAGAGTTTACTTTGGAGAGATTTCGAGACCTTTGATTGAGCTTTCACAGCACTTTGAGTGGTTGTGAGCACCTGTCTAACCTGCTGGCACCTGAGGTGGTGGGGATGCATTGGGACACTGGGCAGCCTTTGGAGAAACTCCAGTCCATGTACCAAGGCCTCTCTGCTACATGTGACATGTGCTCTCCTCTCCCCTTTGAAAATTTCCCTTTTGTGTTTTCAAAAATAAAACTTAAAAAAAATAAATAAGCCCAGCAGCAGCAGCATCAAAATCAGAAAGCGAAAAAGCAAGACTTTGACATTAAAACAGCAGTAAAAAAGATCACTGCCATAAAGGCTGAGTAGCACAGGCTTTATCGGGCTCTCAGTGCAGCCGCTCTTTCCCCCTTTTTCTTCTGTTTTTCATTTCATGTTTTCTCCCAAGTGAGGGGCCCCACAGCCTATTCATAATATAAGTTTTTCTAGTTGCATGTATTCAGCATAGTTTAATATTCACTGAGGCCATGAGCTGCTGGGACAGGTAGCACGTGCACACCTCCAACATGACAGTCTGCTTGCATGACTTTTTATATGTTTATGCCACTTCTTAATCTCTGATCCTTGAACTTTTTCCTTCCAGTCTTTTCTTTAGCCTTCCTTTTTCACTAGTTAGGTTAAAACTGTATGAGCTGTGCTCTCAGTGTGTAATTTTTTGAAAAATTACGTGACATGCAGAGGAATCTCTTCACTCCCAGAAATGTGTTGATGGGATACATATTAGTAAATTTGAAGGGAAAAGGTGTGTGTACATGGATACTGCATCACTTCTCCCCACCCTTCCTTTGGATGAGTTGGAAGGTGCAGTTAATACTTAAGTATTGATCCAGCACTTTACAACTCAAGAAGCTGAAACATGCAGGGACTTGAAAGGCATTCACAGCTCACATTGGAATTGTCTGTAGTCAGCAAGTTGGATGCTTCCTAAACTGATCCAGGCTCAAGCCTAAATAAATAAATAGGGTACAAGGGTACAACTGGCTCTCTTGAAGCAAGCAAGGCTGGCTTTGGTGTGTCTGTGGATGCTGAGTACATTTTCTCTGCTCAGTGATTTATCCTTGCTGTCTGTCCGTGCAGTGGAGTACAAACAACGTTGTCGCTCCTATCCACACAAAGCATAAAATACAACATAACTATTTTAAATCATTCATTTTAAAGCAAAGCTGTGCAAGCAGAGAAAAAGTTCTTACAGTGAAGCTGTGTGCTTCAGGTTGTGTGTTCATGTTGCATATGTGAAAGGGTTAAATCAGCCTGCACAGAGAAAAAAACAAGAGCCTTGTAGGTGGATATCAACTCAATGAGAGACAGAGTGGGACTTGAACTCATTAACACTTTATTTTAAGGGATTGCCTACAACATCAATTATTTAGGAAGCAAACAGGGTCTCCATCGCTGTGTCGCATTATTAATACTTGGTAATGTCAATAAAATCCTACTTTCCTATAAAGTCTCACCAACAAGACACTATTGACTCACATGGCTACTTTACATTTCAAAAGCTGCTGAACAAAAAAAAAGAAAAAAGAGAGAGGTAAAAAAAGGTAATTTGTATTTGTATAGGATTTGTTGTAAATATGATTTACGAACAACATTTTTCAATTGTTATCATACCCGTTTTGAATGACCAAGCCCCATTCCCCTGTGGGTTATTCATGTGCTTTGCTGTAATGAGAAATTTGGCAGATCTCATCTCTTTAGTACATCCTTGTGCCCACCATGAGCTGGGGATCATGTTCTGCCTTGTTTACAGCTGACAGTGTTATTATTCTCGTTAGGACTGTGCTTTCTTATCATATTGTTGTGTTGAGCGAGCCTTTTCCTCTCTGTTTGTGTTTCCTGGCAGGGCTTTTCTTCCCTTATTGACAGTTTGTAAAAATATGCATTAATTTGGAGTTTAAAGCATGTATCATGGTGTCTCTTTGCTGTGTTTGCTTGAAGTTGATTAATGATAGAACCTCACTTGGGGTCGTCCTCTGGAGAGTTGTCTCACAGGTTCTGCATGTTAACGAGAGACGCTGCACACGCAGCGAGGATGATTAGCCCAGCCTGCGCCGCGCGGAGGCCTTGGCAGGCCGCCGCCTTCCCCTTCGGATGCGTATTCCACTTATTTATCCAAAGATCATATTAACTTAATGTGTCAGCTGAGAGCGTTTTCTCTCGATCCCAAGACGGAAACCCTATCGAGGTGCTCCTCCCAGAGTGTTTTCCCGGGGAAGCTGAGTGCTGCCTGCCTGGCACAGCCTTCATGGAGTTTTAGAATCATTAAGCTTGGAAAAGCCCTTTAGGATCATCGAGCCCAGCCATTAACCCAGCACTGCCAAGCCTACCACTAAACCAGGTTTTAAGTGCCACATCCACATGTTTTCTGAACACTTCTGGGGGCAATGACTGCCTCACACCCCTGGGCAGCCTGTTCTGGTATTTGATGATTCTTCCAGTGAAGAAATTTTTCCTAATATCCAACCTAAACCTCCTGTGGGGCAACATGAGGCTGTTTACTCTTGTTGTGTTGATTGTTACCTGGGAGATGGTGCTTGGCTTGGCTTCCGTGGCCAGCACATGCATTGAGGGTCTTCTCCTTGGTGACCAGGAGCTCTCAGACCTGGCCCTCCAAGTCTGAACTCCCCAAACCACCTGTGCTGCCAAAACCAGTTTTTAATGAGCAACTTGCTGATTGTCTCTTGTTTTGTTTTCCCAGGCACCCCGTGCATGTCAAAGTGTGTTGATTGTTACCTGGGAGATGGTGCTTGGCTTGGCTTCCGTGGCCAGCACATGCATTGAGGGTCTTCTCCTTGGTGACCAGGAGCTCTCAGACCTGGCCCTCCAAGTCTGAACTCCCCAAACCACCTGTGCTGCCAAAACCAGTTTTTAATGAGCAACTTGCTGATTGTCTCTTGTTTTGTTTTCCCAGGCACCCCGTGCATGTCAAAGAAGAACCGTTAGACCCAGATGAAAATGAAGGCCCACTATCCTTAGTGACAACAGCCAACCACAGTCCAGATTTTGATCACGACAGAGATTATGAAGATGAACCTGTAAATGAGGACATAGAATGAGTATGTCTGACATCATTATCCTGAGAATGAAGATTGGAAGAACACGTCAAACTTAGCTGTGAAATCTCTCCATTATTGTACAGTCTGGAGGATTCTCAGTCCACTTTGACAACTATGAAATATGTTAACTCTTAGTGCCATCAAGTATCCCATTTGGGAGTATTTTTGATTTTTCTACTTTTTGTTGAAAAAAGGAATTTGTACTCTGTGCATTGGATGGACTTGTTTGGTACTTGGGATTTTCCTCTCTTACAGTCAACATCAGTGTTGTAAATTTGCTAAACTGATTCACTTGCATTTAGCAGCCAGCTGTGGACTGCAGGTCCTGCCAATTTTGGACACTTGAGGACATCAAACTGAGCATGTACACCTGAACTGCAGATCAAGTCTTTGCCCAGATTTTAAGGATTCCAATGGACAACATATTTGCACAGTACTGCATGTTGATTATCACTGCCTTTACTCCATTTTTTTGTTTTGTTGGTTGGTTTCTTTTTTTTTTTCTTTTGCTTCCATTTGGGATGGGGAAGGCCTGTGTGTGCACGTGTGTGGGTATGTGTGTGTGTGTGTGAGCGTGTATATCGGGGAGGGGTTCAAAGAAAAAATTATCCCAAACTTTTTAATGTATTGCTTTTATTCCCCCGCCCCACTTCTCCTCTACCATTTTAAGTTCTGACCTCAGGCCTCATCTGGGCCCAGGGCCTCTCAGAGGCTTCAACGTTTTCTGTACTTTGTGATGAATGTTAATAGGTGTTTTTATTATACGAAGCTGAATGTCATTGAATTGTTTGTAGTTTTTTCTGTCATTCATTCCAGTTTCCTTCAGATGCCACCATGTTTTCTTTAGCTATGGAAAACATTCCATTTTGGTGTCTCCTTTTTTGTTGTTGTTGTTTTTTGAAAAGGTCCCAAATGCTGCACGATACATGTGGAAGGGTTGTCCAACGGAGAGAGAGGAACGAAGTACTGCAAGAATGAGAATGAATGACAGATGAACATAGAAACACTGTAGGAAGCAACACAGATTCATTCCACAAAGCAGTATTTTTAATATATTCTTGTTTTGTTTGGGTTTTTTGATTTTTTTGATTTTTTTTTTTTTGGCAGCAACGGTGAATATTAGCAAATGCCACAAAATTGAACAGCACAAAGAAACATATGCAGCACCAACAGAGTTCACTTTTAGTAGAGAATGAATAGTACAGTGGCAGGTTCTCGGTTGTTTAACACGAGTTCTAATGGGTCACCAAATCTTTCTGGAATATCTGAGATTACCGAGATGGGCACCTAAACATTTATTATTACAACTCTTTTTGTTTTTAATTGTTTTTTTACATTTGCATTTGCAAATAGTGGTTGGAAAGATGACTTCATTAAATTGTTACTGCACGTGGTGATGTTTCACGGTTAAACATCAGTTCAGGATTGCTTGGTGGCGTTAATCTGTTTGAATACAAATTAGATTTCAGATTGAACTTGTTACGGGAGTTAATAAGGACGGGGCCCCACTAATGCTAAAGTGTTAATTTTCAGCTGTGCAAATCCAGTACTGCAGTTAGGATTGTTATGCAATATTACACCAGCCAGTATGGAAACCTCGCCGGAGGAGTCGGGAGAGTTGGGAGAGAATTGGCGCCGGGGCTTGTTAGGCAAAACTGGCAAAGCTCTGCAAAGCAAACACGACATACAAAATCTGTTGCGATAGGTCAGTAAACCTCAGTCACCAAACACCTAAACATTTTCATTCTGCAACCACTTTTCCGTCACTCATTTATTTATGTAGGACTGTAGCTTTTTTTTATTATTTCGAAAAGCCTTTCAGAGCTTAATTTATATTCTTCTTTGTACCTTTTTTTTTCCTAAAGTTACCAAAGATATTACACAAAGGTAAATTATGTTCTCTGTTATATGCTTTATCTTATGAAGCCAAATATCCTCTTATTGTTGATCAAAGGAGGTTGAAGAATTTAGAGGGAAATGACAAGATGTGGGCTATTGCTAACCTGAGAGGGAAACTGCTCCTTTATTCTAGAAAATTTAGAAGGCCAAGTAGATGTCTGAACCAAAGTTGTTACTTTTTATTTGCAATTCTTTACAGTGACCAAAATGAAAGTCTGTAAAGAGGAATCGAGGAGAGCTTTTGAGGTTAAAACTAGGAATCAGTGTTACTGGGGGAGCTATGAGAAGGGAGCTGAAGAAAGCAAAGACACAATTATTTCATGGAAAATTAGAGTATCAGATAAAGGAGACAGTTTAATAAAACACAGAAGAGAACAGAAAAGCTCCCACAATTTAACTGGACGATGTAATGGTATTTCTAGAATTAAAAGAAAAAAAAATAATTTTTTGGTCTTTGGTTCTACAGATTGTGTGCCACTTCTGTTCCGGGACTGTGCTGGGATGACTGCTTTAATTTTGGTTGATCTTGGCACATCTACTCAGTTTTGTTTAGTTTTTGGTCAGCATTTTTCATAAGGAAATAACACTCCTGTCCACTCATAAGCTTTGGTACAAGAAATTCTATTGGCAGTTACTTTTATAAAACTCAACTCTGCTTTCTGTTTCAAAAAGACAAGGAAAAAAAAAAAAA
>VZRX01020461.1:0-42620 GCA_013398075.1 Notiomystis cincta
ATATAGTATATATATATATTATAGTATTTCATTATATATTATAGTTTCTCCATATTTCTTATTATATATGTGAATAGAGACTGAATAATGTTGTTATTTCAACTGTAATCCATAACATAAGTCACATTCAGTGAATGGTAAATCTGTGAATGGTATCATTCCCAGATCGAAAGGGGTAAAATACAATATTTATTCCCCTTAAAATAGAAGGCTACATGTTAAGAAGTAAATTCTAAAACTAATATTGGGAAAACCTACTTTCAATTAATTTTGAATTTATCCTTATTTTTGTTTCATTTATGTTTCATTTTTGAAATATGTTGTTGAAAAGTCAGGGGTTATAGATGAGTGTGTTTTATATCCATCGGGTATGTGCTGTCCAGACTGAGTTCAAGCAATAATCATAAAAAGCAAATCCAGAATTAGGCTGTATTGGTAGTACTTGGCTACTCTTAAGTGTCTGATTAATGATAGAACCTGTTAAGATGACAGGCATTTCTAAGGGACTCCCCGAAGAGTGAGGCAGTTTAATGGATTATTTTTCATTTTGATTTAACTCAGAAACAGGTTGTGAGTATGCTGAAAAGTGTGGGGTGGTCTCTGGTCACCGTGAGGAATTTGGCATTCACAATTAAGGCAGAACAGATCTCATCCTGGTGGAGGTGTCACTTCACAGGTCCATGTCAGGTGCATAGTTTGACAATGACTAATTGAGAGAAGTCAGAATAATAATGAAATTATGACTAACTCTAAATATCCCTCAGTTACCAAGGATGGAATGTAAAGCACAGCTAATTACAGCTGAATTAAAGAATATCACACATTCCAGTGTCATTATTAGGAATTATTTGATATATGTGTCATTATGATATGTTCTATACAAAGTAAAAAATATATTTTTAACTGCTCAAAAGTGAACTTTTTTTTTTCATCTTGGACCATTCCATGCATCAGAGTTCATCTTCTTCTCATGATTAAATCACCAACACAAAATCCAATTCATTTTACCTTCCCTCAGTTAGGCTAAATTTTATTTTATTAGTGCAACAAAAACACCTTTAAAAGCATTGATGAATCCTTTCAACCAAATCAGGGTTACACTGACCTTCAGATAAGTTTTTCCAAGATTTTATCCATTCTGATAATCCTTAATTATTTAGTGACTAAAGGTTTTGATCAAAGATATTTTTTCCCATTTGCACACAAGTTAGTAAAAGTCAATTCCTCTCACAGTGACCTTTAATATGTTTGGAGACTAAAAAGAAGTTATAAGTAGAGATAATCTGAAATTTTTTCAAGAAACCTCAAGATCCAGGTCACTCAGAAAAAACCTTTTATGCTGAAATATAAATAAATATATTAGAGAAGATATGCTGGAGTAATGATTACTTCTACATTTGCTATGTTGTAAGATTGTGCCTTTCATTTAGCGCAGTGAGAAATAAGGGTTTACTAAATACTGAAACCTTTTTTTGCTATGGTATATGGAAAATACTATTCTTTCATTATACACATTGTTACACTAAATAACCAAGTAGAATAACTCCTAAATTTTCTAATATTAACACTGTAAATTTTTTTAAAGACACTTTGAAAGTAACTGTAATTTCATAGTTATAAAATATTTTAAGCTGGAAAAGACTTCTAGGATAATTGAGTCCAACCTTTAACCTTCCATTTCAGAGTTCACTACTAAACTACATCTGCAAGCAACACATCTACAGTTCTTTTAAACACCTCCAGGAATGGTGACTCAGTCTCTTCCCTGTGTAGTCTGTTCCAGAGCTTGACAAACTTTGCTGTGATGCAGTTTTTCCTAATAACCAATCTAAACCTTTGCTGGCAGACTTGAGGCCGTTTCCTCTTGCCCTGTAACTCATTACGTGGGAGAAGAGGCTGAGCCCCACCTGCCCACAAGCTCCTTTCAGGCAGTTGTAGAGAGTGAAAAGGTCCCCCTGAACTTCCTACTCTCCAGGATAAACCACCCCAGCTCCCTCAGCCACTCCTCACAAGAGCTGCTATTAATGCTGTTCACCGCTCCCTGCCCTTCTCTGGGCACCTCAGCTCCTGAAGGGAGTGACCCCGAACTGGGCACACACTCAGGGACAGCTTCACAGTGCCAGGTTATCACAGGGGGTGATCCCTGCCCTGCTCCTGCTGGCCACACAACTCCTGGCACAGCCGGGGTGCCTCTGGCCTCCTTGGCCACCTGGGCACAGCTGGCCCACCTTCAGCCCTCTGCCAGCACAGAACCCCCTGCCAGCTTTCCAGACACTCTCTCCCAGGACTGTGGCATTGCCTGCAGTTGTTCTGACCCAGGTACAGGATCCAGCACCTGACCTTAAACTCATCAAATTGGGCTTGGTTTACCTCCCCTGTCAAGATCCCTCTGCAGAGCCTTCCTACCCTCATGCAGATCAACACTCCCATCCAAACTGGTGTCATCAAATTGGCTGAGGGTGCACTTGATCCCCTCATTCAGATAACTGATAAAAATTTTAAACAGGACTGGCCCCAATAGAGAGTCCTGAGGAACACCAGCTGGATGTAACTCCACTCACCCCCACTCTCTGGGCCCAGCCATCAGCCAGTTTTTACTCAGTGAACATTACACCCATTCAAGCCACAAGCAGCCAATTTCTCCAGGAAAATGCTGTGGCAAAAAGTGTCAAAAGCTTTATTAAAGTCCAGGTAGACTGGACAGGTAGACAGACAGTCCACAACTGATGTAGGTAAGCTGTTCTTAACTGTAACATAATCCAGATATACAACACAAATCCTTCCTACTGCAACCAGTTATTTTTGTTTTGCATTTGGTGGCAGCATTGACAACAAACGATTGTTCTCTTTGCAACAATTTGTATATTGGAAGATTATTAACATGTGAGGTTAAGGTTCTCTTTTCAAGACTAAATAAGAAAAGCTTTTAATATTTTTCATTCATTCTTTGAGAGTGGTCATATATTCCACCTCTATTAACCTTTTGGTGCTTCTATCTCATCCCCTCCTTTCCTTAGGACTTAAAACTGCATTCAATAATCCTCTTAAGGCTTCACAAATGCTGACTAGAGTGAAATACTTACTCCGTATGTCTCGGGACTTACATATTTTAAATCATCCTTTTTCTGCTGGTTTTGCAATATTGGCTAATGTTCCATTTGCAACCCATTGTAATCCTGAGCCCTTTCTCTGCAGTATATCTGCCTAGCAAGCCATTCTGCATTTTACATTTTCCTTCCTAGGCAGTTTGCATGTCTTTGTTATATCCTATTTTATTGCTTTGTACCATTTCTCCAGTTTATCAAAACCGTGTTGAATATAATTCTACCTTCCAGAATTTCTATAACCTTCCTGGTTAATGTTATCCACAAATACTGCTCCTTCAATTGTAATAAAAATATTGCATAATGCTGCACTCCAGTTATTTCTTTCAGGATGTCAGTGAACAGATGCGAAGATGTTTCTGCTAAGTGATTCAACTGATTTTACTGTAATTTCCAATGAGAACATATTACCATACTTCTGACAGTGTCATATGGAATTGTCACATGTCAGCAAAGAAAAAGCATGTAAATACTTTCCTGTTACTCACTTAATTGTGCTGCCGTGGCAGAGTATCAGATTGGCCTGTTGTGATTTGCAACTCTGTTGTGATTTCAGTAACTCTCTTGTGGTTACTTTTAATCAACTTCAGATTTTCTAGGTGCTCAGAGAGAAAAATCACTGATTAATTATTTATTGCCTTACCATTCTAAGTGTAAGCTAGGGATGATAACAAATACTCTTTCTCTTTTTAGTTTACTAGTTGTATTTTTCCATTAGATGTCCCCTCAGCCTTTATCTGCTCTGAAAAGTTCTCAAAGGTGACTGCTAATGGTTCAAAGAAGATTTCAAATCATAAATACTTTAGGGAAAAATGTTGTTAAGTTGTGGTGATCTAAGAACTTTTCCGTCTGTTGACCAATTCTGGCTTATAGTTCTAGCACTTAGTTTCTAATGTTAATTATTTTAAGCTTCTGGTCACAATTAACCTCTTTGGTGAAGAATGAAGAAAAAATGTAGTGAAGATTTTGCACTTTGTTATGTCATCTGTTATTTGGTCCTCATTTCTTTTAAATAATAGAAATTTTATTTCTTTCATCTTTTTTTTACTTTAATGAATTTTAGGAACTTTCTCATATTTCTTTTTACCCAAGTTTCATATGGTGTATATTTGTTCCTCAGCTTTTCTTAATTTTGTTCATGCACAATTTCTTCTGTATTGTTAGAGCACCATAACACTTACCCACATATAAGAACAGACTAAAACAGGTTGGACCGAGTCCTGTTAAAGGCAATAGGAATTATCACCAGTGACTTACATGGAAAAGGAATTTCATCCCAAGAATTCAAAGGTTTTTCTTGGATTTGGGGGGAATAAAGGGCTTGGATTTGTCTGGGATAAAGTTAATTTTCTTCATAGTAGTTTGTATGAGGCTATGTTTTGGATTTTGTGCAGAAAACACTGTTGATAAACAGGGGTATCTTCACTTCTGCTGCTCGCATGGAGCCTTTTCTGCTGCTCACCCCACACCAGCAGCAAGGCTGGGAATGCACAAGAAGTTAAAGGGGGCACAAGTGGGACAGCTGATCCAAAGTGACCCAAGGGATATTCTACACCATATATGCTCAGCCTCTAAAGCTGGGGAAAGAAGAAAGGAGCAGGGCATGACATTCAGAGTGATGTTTTATGTCTTTCCAACTCATCCTTCTGTGTGATAAGAGAGGTTCTCCTGGAGATGCCTGAACACCTGCCTGACTGTGGAAAGCAGTGAATTCCTTTCATTGTTTTCCTTGCCTGCACAGGTTTTACCTTACCTGTGGCCTCAGCCCATGAGTTTTCTCCCTTTTCCAGCTCTCTTCCCCATCCCACTGCAGGGGAGTGACAAAGCCCCTGAGACCCATTTAGCTGCCAGCAGGGGTTAAATCACAAGAGCCCTTGGAGCAGAGAAGTGCCATGCATAGGGTCCCAATCACATCCCAGAACTGAAGGCAGCTGTGGAGGATTGACCATGGCTGGATGTCAGGTGCCCATTAAAGCCACTCAATCACTGCTCTCCTCAACTGGACAGGGAAGAGAAAATATAGAAAAGGCTTGTAGGTCAAGACAAGGACTGGGAGAGATCGCATCAATTACTGTCACAGGAAAGAGACTCAAATCAGGTAATTTATTGCCAGTCAAAACCAGAGTAGAGTAATGAGAAATAAAACCGAAGATGCTTTAAATATTTGGTTTAAATATTGGTCCTCAACAGCAGTGCTCAGGGAATGAGGGTTGTGGTCAGTTCAACACAGGCTGCCTCTGCCACTCCTTCCTCACCAGAAGGAGGATTCTCATACTCTTCCACTGCTGCAGTGTGGAGTCCTTCACACAAAAGACAGTCCTCCAAGAACTTCTTCCACCTGAATCTTTCCCAAAGGCTACAGTTCTTCACAAACTCCTCCCATGTGCATCCCTTCCACAGGGTACAGTACTTCAGGAACAGGCTGCTCTGGCATGGATCCCCCATGAGGTCACAAGTCCTGTGTGCAGACCTGCTCCAATGTGGGCTCCTTTCTCCAAGAGCCTGGTCCAGTGTGGGCTTTCCACAGAGTCACAGCCTCCTTTGGGCATCCACAGGCTGCAGGTGGATCTGTGCTCCACTATGGAACCCATATGGACTTCCCAGCCAGGACACAGCCACCTTGCTGTGGTTTTCACCATGGGCTGCAGGGCAACCTCTGCTCCAGTGTCTGCAGCACCTCCTTCCCCTTCTTCTTCAATGGGCTGGGTGTCTGCAGATTTCTTGCTATCGCATTGTCCTCATTGTCCTTCTCACTGCTGTCCCACTGCAGGTTTTTCCTCTCCTGAGGCATGTTATCCCAGAGGCCTTGGTCAGCAGTGGGTCCGTGCTGGAGCTGGCTGGCATTAGCTCTGTTGCACATGGGGGGAGCTTCATGGGGGCAGCACCTCACAGCAGCCAACCCTGCAGACCCCCCACTTCCAAAGCTTGCCATGCAAACCCAATACAGCAGCACAGTCATGTTAGTGCAGCTCTCCACCTGTCTAATTAGGCTGCCTCTCAGTGGGAAACTCTGATTCATAGTTTGTCAGTGTCTCTGCATGAAGCTACTATATTTCACAAAACTTTTTAAAATTTATTAACAGAAATTTATTCACAGCTAATTAACTTTATTCAGAGCTAATCTCTGAAAGCAGTGCCACTGAGTAACACATCCTGAACATATTCAAAAATAATCACTTAGAGCCCTAAAAAACTTAATGCATATGATAAATACCCTTTATTATTATTTTCAGTCATGTTTTACTGCTTGTAATTTTCAGATGATCCTTTTTTTTTTCTTATGAACACTATAAACATCAGATCAGTGCTAATGTCCCACAAAGCTAGTCGGTCTTCTTTAACTTATCTGTTCAGACCAACTCTTTTTGGTTTTGATTAATTTAATACATAAGTTCTCTTTTTGTTTGTGAAAAGAGTCTGATGGGCATACATTAAAAAATCTTAGAGTTTAAACCATCCACATGCTGCCTTAAAAAGGCAGGTTGTACAGGTCCAGTTTTCTGGAAGACTCACTGAGAAGTATCCCACCTCTTGGCCCCCAACAATATGTTGATGAGAAAGGAATTTGCAGTTTTATATACTACAAATATGGAATTTGCTCCACATGACCAGCTAAGTTCAAATAACCCCTTTTGAGATGGCAATATTTAAATACAAACCTTTATTTATTTACCCTGATGGTACTGAAAAATAAAGTATACATATAAAGTCCAGCTCCATAGCTATTATAAATTTGCAAGCTCTCAGTGGCTCCAAGAGAATTAAATGTATTAATGGCAATTGCAATATTGCCCTAATAAGAACAAAAGGCAGCTGGACTTTGCATTGATTAACTATGTCCTATAAGGAAATATGGACAGTTTACATTTACCACTATAGTACAGCACTGCAGTATAAAACACAGTACCCAAGAGTTAATATAAATATGAAGGAATAAACTTTTCCCTCCTAAAATCTAATAACTCCTGGGCTTTGGTACAACCACCATGTATTTATCTTTTCATTGTATCTTTATCCTTACCAACCTGCAAACAGCATCAGAATGCTATACATATATATATGATGGATTATTGCTATTATGCTCATGAGAATGGCAGGCATGAAGTATAAGAACAGAGTTCAGCCAGCAAGTATGACATAAATTATGTATAAGTAGCTTTTAGTGTCGAGCACTTTGAAAAGTTCAGTAAGTGCATGTAACTGAAGTTAATCACCCTACGTCACCACAGGACTGTTTCTTTTAGGTGTATGTAAGGTATTTTTCAACATGCTTAAAAAGTGTATGAAAGTAACTCATTTTAATTATGTAAGCAAAACACTTCTCTGGGCATAGAAGGAGAAAGATTGCAGGACCATTGCAAGGCCTGAGAACCTAATTACAACTGAAGTCTGATTTAAGATCTAATCTAAGATATTATGACTTGAACTAATGGGGTTCGAGTGTTTGAGTAGCAACCCCATCTGTTTTCTATACTATTACTGTTAGATTGCACAGAGATCCTCAGCATGCTTCCCCTCAGATTGAATTTGAGGATGTGCAACTTGGGACAGGGCACAGAAGTAGGATTTTTTTCCCTCCTTCAATCACTGTATCTGTGTATACTCACGTTGCGTTTGTACATGCTTCAGAATCTGTAGAATACTCTTAAGGTAGGAAGTGACAGCTTTGGTACTATGAAGATAATGAGATCTGAGCACTCCCTTCTTTAGTTGTACCAACTTCTTTAGTGTAGGGTAGACATCATACATTAAATAATAATCAAACATTTTCCCAAGATATTTAAAAACATTCAAGAAAATGAAAGGAGTATGGGTACATTAATTGTTGAAAAACTAACAGAATTGCATTAATCTTTTTTATGGTTTATTTGGTTTTTCTTGTTTTATTTTAATATAATATTTGATAACATTTTATTCTTGTTAATTCTTTAGTATATAAGCAGGAAGACTGGCTAAAGTAACAGCATATAAATAAGATATCCTTCCTTGCAATCTCTACAGTGCTTGAAGTGAAAGGATTACCTTTTACTCTAACATACTCACAGGCACACCAACACACACACACACACATGCACACAGAGCCCAGTGAGATGAAAAGCACTGTATCTGGTGGAAAATCAGGAACTACAGAGGAAAGTATTTTCTTGTTTGAAGATTTGAAAGAACCATTCTTAGAGAAAAGGGAGGAGGCTTCTGATGTTAGGGATCTTGCCCCTTTCATGTTCTAAAAAGACTAAAGGAAAGTTCCTCTTTTATCAGCCTGAGGTAGAAAAGAAGTGGCTTTCCCAACTCTAAATATTTAAAGAAGCCCTCATAAAACTTGAAAAAGGTTTGAGCTGTTTCTTTGTGGGACTAAATTCCTAAGGGTATAGGAAGACATACATTGATATTTACCTCTTACCATATTTTACTTCTTCTATAATAGATGTATCATGAGGCATTGGTATTATTTTCTATACTTCGCAGTAATTTGCTTTTATATACTTTCAAGGAATCTATGCAGTGTAAATTCTAAATAGAAAGATTTGTAATATGCTTTTCTGTGGGAACACAGATATAAAAAGTCAAGGTGAAAGACTGCTGAGCTATATCCATGATATATATTTGCTGGTAGATTTCACTGTTGGCCTGAGAGAGCCAAGGTAAGGCTCATCATGTAGCAGAGTTCACACAGCGCTCCAGGTCACAAGAGGGATTCCACTGCTGGATTTGAATGGTTACAGAAATGGAGTGGAAACAGCTGAATTCATGGGCTAGCTCATCTTTGAGCTGAAATCCATCAAACTAAACATCTCAGAGCTTAGTCTTCTTTTTGTTGAATATAAATCACTGAAAAATGAATCAGTTTGCAGTTCTTAAAAAGCATTTGAAAACATTATCATGTGACTGAAAACATTATCATATGAACATTTAAAAGTTTTCTTTTTAGAAAACAAGATAATTGGTTTTTAAGATTATAGATTTCTAAATCTTTAAGGAAATCATTTTCTTGAGTTGCATAGATATTCTCTTCATGTGACTGTCCATCATTCTCAGAATAGTCAACATTTGTAAAGTAAGATATTTTATTGCTTGAATACAGGGGAACGTTCTCTCTTGCTCCTATATATATAGTATAGCATTATTTATTTTCAGCACAAGGGTACCTAAAGGCACCAGGAAGTGTCAGACACCCACTGTACAAGGCAGTGCAGGAGTCCATGGGAGGACACCAGTGCCTGCACTGGTTTGCAGGCCAGCTGGCAGCCCGCAGTCCGCAGGCACGTGTGACTATCAGCTCTGTCTGTGACACCCTTACATGCCTGGAGCAAGTGGTGAACTTTTAAGGCTGGCTCCTCAGCTGGCACAGCTGAGAAAATGGAAACAAAGCCATACTTTTATTCCCCTGACTTTAGAATCAGCCAGGGGCAATCTAATCCATACTGCAATTTACAGCAGCCCGGCTGCCCAAGAAGTTATTCTGGCAGCTGAGAAGCACCAGAGCCTAAGGTCATTCTCCACTTCTCCCAAAAGTGCCTGTATGCAAGGGCTAGAAAGTGAACAATATTAAGCTTTGCTTTTTCTTTTTCAGCCGAAGTGTCTCAAAGCAGCTAGAACAGAATTGATGATTGTCCTGCTAATATTGGGATTTCTCTTAGTTTCATTATTGGAAGACAGTAGCCTTTGAGAAATAAAAGGATGCTTTATTTTAATCATTGGTTTATTTTTCCTAAATGTGTCAGTCTGTGGTAATTCCACATATGGATATTTGTTTTCTTGTGAAATGCAAACAAATTATTTCACTGGTTTTAAAAATCATATACTGCAGCCATTTTGTCTCATATTTACAAAACACTTTTATTGCTTGCTCCTGTGTGACAATTTGGAAAATCTGTCATAAGAGGGGATGATTTCTGGTTGATGCCTGGGAACTCTTAAAGAGTGCTTGCATACAGTTTACATTTTAAATGAGGAATTTCTTTTTCCACTCTTTCAAATTACAATGTTATCAAAAAATGCCAGATAAATTTAAAGCAGAAATTCTTTCAGCTCAAAAAAAAAAATTCACTACTGTGCTTTAAAAATGTTCAGATGTAAAACAGGCTACCTTCTCAAAAATCTAACCACTCACAATCCCTTGTAAAGGGAAGGATACATTTTGAATCAAGGCATGCAGGTAAGAAGCGAGTCACACATTTCAGGGGACTGGTGAAAAGCTGTGTCAATGGATACATTAGAATGAGGGAGCCTGAGGCCAAGCCCAGAGCAGAAGGCAGACAGTGGAAATAGTGGAGGAGATAATATCTCTTGTTCATCTGATGAGTATACTCTCCAGAGGAGCCCTATTCCACATGAGACAATCTAAACTGAAAAGACTGGAGAAACTTGTGAGATAGAAGTTTTAAAAATTTGTCTTAAATCCCCATATTTTATTTACCAACAGAAACTAAGAGTTGCTAGCTCAATAACCTTTATGGCATTAGCTACTCTGAGCCTCAAGGTGACATGAATAATCTACAGGTGGGTTGGGATAGAGTTAAATTTCTCATACAGGGCTATGCTGTGGATTTGTGACCATCCTGTTTGCAGAGAAGGGGAGGAGCTCAGTGCTGATGGAAGCTGTGCTGGTGGAAGCAGTGCTGGTGGAAGCAGTGCTGATTACACAGGGTTGGTTTAGTTATTGCTGAGCAGTGCTGACACAGCACCAAGAATTTCTTTGCTCCCAGCCTCACCCCACCAGTGAGGAGGCTGGGGGTGCACAGTGAACTGGGAGGGGACAGAGCCAGCACAGCTGACCCCAGCTGACCCAAGGGATACCCCATACCCTGTGGCATCATGCTCAGCAGGTACAGCTGGGAGAAGAAGGAGGAAATGGTGATGTTTGGAGTGATGTCCTTCCTCTTCCCAAGTCACTTTTTGGCCTGATGGAGCTCTGGATGAACACCTGCCTTGCCATAGGTAGTGGTGAAGTAATTCATTGTTTTGCTTTCCGTGCATTAAGTTTTGCTTTACTTATTAAACTGTCTTTATCTCAGCCCATGATTTTTCTTACTTTTACTCTTCTGATTGTTTCCATATCCCACTGGAGAATACTGAGAAAGAGGCTGTGTGGTGCTTAGCTGCCTACCAGAGTTAAACCACAGCAGCCCAAAAATGAAAAACTCTGGAAAAGACCAGGAATAAGCTACTGAAATGCTGTCAAAGTAAATGTCCCCCAGAGCTAGATGGAAACTGAGCAGAATTCTTGCAGATAAAACTTAAAATTCAATGCCTAAATCTAGAGGTAGGCTTCCAAACACAGAGATTTTAGACCACCTGAGGATCAATTACATTGAAAGCATAAAAATCTCAGCTGGGCAACTGATATCACACACTGAAATGAATTGGAAAGCTGTAAGATACAACTGCAGGTATTCACTTGCAGCTATGAAGTGGAATATATTGTAAAAGGCCTTTGGCCACACTTTTTCATTCTTTATCCCACTTATGCTTTACTTTTCAAGTTAAATATCATGGCCATTCTAATTTGGAGAAAGAGGAATTATTTTGTGCAGAATTTTGTTACAGAAATGCTCCTGGAATTTCATTAGGGTTTCTTCTGCAAGCTGGAGTTCATGTAGATTCTGTGCTTAGAGCAATTCTGCAAAACTGAATCATTAAAGACTGTAATAATGGAGATCTCAGGAGGAGGATGTGTGAGGAGTAAATGTAAGTTGGTGTTGCCTCTTTACTGAGTGAAAGTAAGAAAGTTACAGATAATGCTGTGTTATGAGGCAGGGCAGAATGATGTCAGTGCAAGTCTGGAAACAAGGATGCCCTGATGTCACCACAACATCACCATGACTGCAAGTCTGTGCTCTTCTTTTTTTGCAAAAAGGTTTTGAATTCATTTATATAAATTAAAAATATTTTTATAAAATACCTTTCCCCTTAGAATAAACAAAAATAAATTCCTACCACCTACATTAAAAATTACTAACAGAAACAAACAGCTCTGGTGACTCAAAAACTAAGAAGTGAAAAGAAACTCCAGAGTTCTTACTGAAGACTAGAGATCCAGCTTTTCTGCATCCCAAAATTGTTTGGTTGTCTTTCAGTGAATGCCAGTGTATTTGACACATATTATGTCAGAGTAATGGTGGGCAATTTACAATACTTCCAATTTAAAAACTTTCTTTTCTGCAAGGAAAATACCACTGAATATTTCTAAATAGAAAATGAAACCACTCTAAAACTTCTCCTTTTCTTAAATATTCCCAGACTCCATATGTTATTTTAAAAAATTACTTATTTCATATCATTGGGGACAAATGTGGTAAATTATCCTAAATCTATGAAATATGTGTATCTGCCTATGTGGGTATAGAATTAGAAGGGTAATAGAAGAAGATCCAAAAGATGTTTTTTCAGCTGCTTTCTTCTCTGAGGAAAATGGTGGAAGTACTAGAAGGCATATCAGAATATCAATGCATTCAGATTCCTGTTGTTTCCCATACAAAGCTATTATCCAAGAAGAAGATCCCTATATTCATAGTCTAAACCACACATTTTATTCCTGTTCAGTTCTTGGCAGATCTGAGCAGGTTCTTGCATAATTTTCCAGGATGAATAAACCTCTGTGTTTACAGTTTTGGCTGCTGTCTGTTGTGCTCTAAGATAGCAGAACCTCTGTGCTGAGCCAAAAGACATTCATCAAAATGAAAAACACAAGGAAGCAGCCTCTACCAGCTGATGAAATGGTACCCTATGATGATGGTGGTGATTTACCTATTGTGAAATTAATCTTCCCTAAAGTGTCTAATTATATCTAATACTAATCTAATACAGTTTTTTAATCATAGTAAATTGAATACATGGTTAATATTTCTACTTGAGCGGTTTGGTTACAGCATCCATTATTGTACATTGCAAAACTAGAGAAGTGTTTTGTGAGGAGCAGAATGTGAACAAAGTTCAGACTCTGTGAAATACTTAAGAGTCCAGAGCAATGACAGCAGCCTCCAGAACTGTTCGATGTCTGTCTTTCAAAGGCTTACTATAAATAACTTACACAATGAGCTCTGCTTTTACTGCTTCTGAATATGCTTTCTGGGGCTTCAGCAATGCTGGAGGAAGCTGAGATACTCTGCTGTTGGCTGAATGATTGGGAATGAATATTATACCAGTTTGTCCAAGCTTGTTAAGGCCAGATCTCAGTTCTTCTCAGGATCTTCGATTGTGACAGTGTTTCCTGCAGTAGTTTTCATAGACTTACTCTCATTGGAAAGAAAGGCCAACAACAGTACTTTTAACACCTCAAACAGCAGCTTCAAGTGTGCCTGACAGGAAGATGAAAAACACACTGAAGGAAAATGTCATAGTACCACAGCTCTCTGGACTGACACTTCTCCAAAATCAGGTGTTCATAGCCTGGCAATAAATAGCTGCAATAACAAAGTTGTGCATCTTCATTTGCACCAGCCCCAACTAATGTTAATGCAAACCTGAGCAGTTCCTAGACCTGTACTGGCCTGGCCAGGAACAGCAGTTTGATCCTGTATCACTGCAAGCTCTTTCCAATTCATAATGATGCCATCAGGCAATAAGAGCAAAGTTTTTGCATATCCCATGGAGTCTGGAGTGTCTGATAATTAGCCCATAATTTCTGGTGTGTGACTACTAAAAAGGCTGCATTTGCAATAGTCAGCAAACTTCCCTTCTATTTTGTACACTTTCTCTATGCTTGTTATTTCAAGAATCTTTAATTAATTTCTGTACAACCACAAAAATATTCAAAATAATCTCTTTGAATGGTTTTGCCCCCAATAGCTGGACTTCATTTAAAACAAGTGAATGTCCCTTTGAAAGAAGAGAAGTGAGCAGAGCAAGTTCCTGGTTTATAAGCCACTTCCACTGATGCACTAAGTGGTGCCCATTTAGTGTGGTAGAAGAGTTAATATGTACTAAGTTCACTGCAGACTATCTCTTAAGTAGGAGCCTACCCTGTCTTTCTGATCCACCACTCAAGTGCATGCATTGGTATGTTTAAAATGGACATATTAATCCAGACTTGATATATTCTGGAAAACACCATGTGTATAGGAGGAAGGATTGTCAGCCCATCTTAAATCTTGCACTACACACTGAGATACAAAATACCTGCCAGTCACACCAAAAGTAGTCAGTTCAAATCAAGATGCAAATGTGTTCCTCCTCTCTTACAAAGAGAAAAAAAAAACCCAAACAAACAAAAACCAAACCAACCTTTTCTTGTATTATAATTCCCTAAGACTAAGAAGTTGAATCTTGCCCTTTGCTTGACAGTACACACAGTATGTTTGCTATGTACTGAGAGGGAAACATTCTTTCCTCTGATATCCTGTTCCTAATTTATTCTTCAAAGAAGTTAAACATGTGTTAGTGTATGAATGAGGAGAAAGAAAAACAAATGAGACAGATTTCTATTTTATTTTTTAGCTCTATGCCTTGTTTTCCTGTATCTATCCATTAATATTGCAGGCACAGGTTTCCAGATTGCTTCCAGATTTAATATTTATTTTTCAAAGTTCTACCAGCTTATTAAAATTAAAGGAGAAAACAAAAAATTACCACATCATTGCTGACTAGGAGATAAGTTTTGCCTGATAATCAGAAGTGACCATCTTAATTTAATTAGGCTTTTCATTAATTCTGTGAAAATTGATTTTTTAGTCTCTGTTTTTATTTATTATCATACATCTGTCCTTCTCTTTAACATACTACTTAGCTTTCTTATTAATATGACATTTTTGTCTGTTAATATATCTTATTTTAAGATTTATTTATTTCTAAAGAGTTTGCATCTTGATGAGAATTATATCTGTGCAGTTTTTACTACGTATATTTGCAAAAAGTCTGTAGGTTTTAAACATGAAAATATCTTTTAACTTTTGTAGAAACTGTCAATTTCAGACTTTTCCAACTTTCATGTGGCGAGTCAACAGTTCAAAGAGTAAATACATTTAGTTTTCTCTTAAATGTAATTAAAACATGCATATTAATGAAAGTTACAAAGATTTTTAAGTCTCTTATGAACTTTACATTAGAACACATCTTTATTTCAAGATCCAAAGCAGTATTCAAAGGATTGAGGAAGGCGAAGAGCTGTAGCTGCATCTTCATTTTAAAGAGAAGTAAAACTCCAGTAAATATCAAAAGATAAGGACACATTGGACATATAACTTTACTTGTTATAATACTATATAACCTACAAGTGAATTAAATGCTAAGTATAATGAATTGGCATGTCAAAGGCCAGTTTTCTCCTAGGATCAAAAAGGGACAGGATGAATTACATATTGAAGTTTACTTCCTTTCCTTCATATAGAAAAAAAAAAAAAGCACAAATATTGCAGATCAAGGCAGAAAGTAAGATTTTGAATAAAACCCTGCAGATTGTCATATATATATTTCCCCAGTATGGCAGAACAATAATCACTAAGAGCTAAGGTGATTTCTGTATTTGCACTCATTGTTCCATTGTAATGAATGGAGTATATTGCAAGTAAAGAAATTACATTTCAAGACACAGGAGATTAATGTCTTTCTTCTTGAAACAAACTGAAATGCTTAAATGCATCTTGGCAGGGTCTCAGGGAAAATGAGATTTAGAGATACAGAGTGTTTCTTATACAGTGCATGTGTCTGTACATGTATGTAGATGCATGTGAATTGTATGTACAATATTTTGGGCTTTAAAAGAAAGCCTTTTCATTACCAGTGGTCATAATCATGTTGTCCAACTCATGGGAGTATTCAGGGACAACAAGAGGCAGTGAAAAATATTTTTAAAAAATGAAGTGGCTGAAGCAACAGAAGCTACTTCACCCTGCTTTTACAAAGTAATATCTCTTTTCAGGTGACTTTCACTGAAGAACATAAACCAAAAAGTATCATGAATACTGCTCAAGTCTCATGGAAAAGTATATTTTATCAAACAAAACTGGCAACTGTGTTGAGACAGCAATTTTGGACTTCTCTAAGGCTTTTGCAATTCTATCACATGGCATTTTTAATTTTCTATAATGCAAGGTTTTTAATCAAGAGGAAACACATTAGATGAATTAAAAAAGGTCTTATTGGCAGATATCAATGAGCAGGGCTGTCCAAGGAAGGTCTCCTGAGAGAGATTCCTGGTCCAACACTATTCAGTACATTCTTAGAAACAATCTAGATGATGAAATAAAATCTTAACTGATTAAATTTGCATATGACACAAAGATTAATGGGATACTAAGAAAAAGGAGGGCAGTTTACTCTTAGAATTTAATCTAAATCACTTGGTTAGATCGTCAGAATCCAACAAAATGAAGGTACAGACTACTACACTTTGAAACAAGAACCATAGGTTATATTATCAGCTGAGAATTCTTCTCCACAGAAAGCAGTAACTTATAAAATATTTGGAGGTGACATTTTAAGGCTGCTTCACCATGAGCTCTCAGAGCAATGTTGTGGCAGGCATTACTGGAATGAAGTCCCTCGAGCACAGTTTAACAACTTTAATCTTAAACAAAATATAATCATGATAACTAATATAGGAATAGCTTGCAAAGGATGATGCTAAGGGAAAAATGAACATTTATGGCAAGATGAGGTAACTTTATATGTAAAAGTGTATAGTTTCAGAACAATTTCACAGTTTCTAAAATAGTTTGCTTATTCAAAAATAGTTTGTTTATTCAGTTGCAATTATGATCTCTAGAAGACTTTAATCAATGAATCACTGTGGAAAATCCAGTGCCTTTTTTTCTCTTTTATGGTTAAAGATATCTTTTTACTCATAACAAGCAAAGCTGCATATATATCTGTCATACAAAATACATGATAGATGTGCAAATCTGTCTATTTATGAGTATGCATATATATGTATAGAGATATATTTTTATGCTTGTTCATATGCCTACAAATCTTGTTATTACAACTCTTACAAATGCAATATTTCTATACATTTTAAAATGAGAAAGCATTTTATTTAGATATTCTAATACACAACCTGCAAGTAGATCTTTTATTTTTCTTTAAGCACAATCTAGAGTCAAGAATTAATTTCAGAGAGAACCACATGTGATGAATTAAGTGTTGTGAAACTTCAAGTCCTGTTTTTCAAGCCATATGTAGACAACTAAAATTAACAAACCTTTGTATTAAACCTGCTCTACTGACTTCACAGTAGTTCTGTATTTTCACAACTACAGAATAATTGTAATATAAACAAATTTGTTTCTTCAAAGTGAAATATCAGCAAAAAACATACCATTTTAAGATGAACATGAAAAAGCTCTGACCTGTTCTGCTCCTTTTAGAACCTTTTTGGTGATGGAAAAAAGCACACTGTGGAATCTAAGTCCTTTCCAGCAGCTAATCCTGGGAAGTGAATGTAAAATCTTGGGAACACAACATGAGAAAGAGGAAGAGAGATGTCATTCCACCCAATTGTGCTATGGTAATATCAGTATTTATATCTGATATAAAAACCCATCAAGGAACTTTCCATATCAGAGCCTAACACATGATGTGTTGAGCTGTATTATAATAAGGCAGCAGAAATAGGCAGCAGAAATCTGTGAACCAGGACTCAGGAATCTGCCAGCAATAACTCCTATCCACCTCTAGTGTGTGACACACTGTATATTTAAACTGCATGTGCTGTGCATTACAGACTGCTGTTAATTTAACAAATATTTTACATTTCATTTCATAAGTCTTGTTACCATTCCTATTTTGGTTTAAATGGGGGAGATTGGGTATTTGATTTTTTATTTTCTATGAGCACAGTCTTTGAATAAGTGATTGAGAAAGACTACGTAAATCATGTTAATGAATTAATGAATTAATATATAATATTACTTTCAAGAGTTATACCAAAAATTGATATTTATGCCACGTGAGTGAAAAAATATTCAACAAAAAATTACGTATCACTCCAAGAGGTGAAAGCTCTAGGGTTTTGTTTAAAAATCTTGTTTATTCACAAAAAAGTATTACAACATTTTTTCTCTGGATATTGTGAAAATGTGTAAGCAAGGACCTGATGTCTCAGTTTAACCTTAACTTTGGGTTTGTGTGCCAGAGAAATCTATAATAAATAACATAAGCTGCCAGGTTTACATTTCATCCACTTATAAGATTATTTTTTCTCTGGAAGGGTAGATGGGTAAATCATTAAAACCATACCTGACTGTCATCCAGCAAACCCACTCTTCCAGTTATGTAGTTCATTTTTCTTTTACCTCTTTGAATGAGTTTCAATGTCTAATAAAACTTTATTTACTGGGAGTGCCAAGAAATGAGTCAATAAATTTATTGAGCAAGATATGAAATAGAAATGTCAAAGATGAATAAATTTTAGCACAGTGTTTACTTTATAATTGTATTTTTTTCATGGAATTCAATTTCTCTGTAGACTCTGAAGCATAACAACAGCAGAAAATGAAGTCACAGTACCCAAGATGAAAAAATGTAAAATAGTAAACTTCTTTTTAGAGCAATAACTGAAAACATTATCAATGTTGTGAGTATTTAATAAAATACAGCATTTTCTGTATTACTGTCTAAATTCTAGTCTGTTCACCTCCATCTATATTTTCCTGGGAGAACTTTGCTTCTTTCTTTCAATTTTTATAGCTAAATAATTAATCTGGAATAGTCAGCTTGTCCCTGTATGGCCTGAGTTTCTGTAGTACTTTTCATTTGTATTGCACCATTGGCAGCAAGAGCCAAAGCAGGAATATAAAGCCTTTAGCCCAAGCTACAAACAAAAGCATGTTTTATATTGTGCTATCAGAATTTTAAAAGAATTATTCAGCTCTTGGTGATTTTGAAAAAACAATGGCTTCTGGGATACAAACTGATGTATTTTCAATCCCTATTTTAACCACAAAACCTCCTGCTTTACTCAATAGAAACAAATTATCAATTCAAGTTTTCTCTGCAGAGCTGTGGCTTGTTCCTTCATCAGACTTACCATGTTGCCATCTGGGATTTTTCTGCATACATACTGTACTCTACACACAGTTGAGCCCCTGCTTTTCCAGACAGCCTGGATTCACATAGACAAGTCTCAAAATTTTCTTGGACAGCAGGAAGGATAAGTATGAACCTTTGCCACCAGTGTCTGCAATACAGCTGCTGTCATTATAGTGAGATCTAGACAGATTTGAGTTAGCAACTAAGCAAACCTGTCAAATAAAATGTTTGGGTCTGTAGCCTTCACTGGACTTTGATGTTCTGAGGACTCAAGTTATCTAGCTAAAAATTAGTACAGATTTTGCATTACACAAATCATGGTGACAACTGCAGTGTAGACACATGATTTGTTACTCTTCAGTGCTTTTTACAGTCTTAAGTCTCAGCAATTCCCATTACAGTGCCCACATACTGAGTGCAAGTTAGGACTAATGAATTCTCCACTGAAAAAAAGTCTCAGCCTCAAAATAACTGTATGACAGCTTGTAAATAGACAATATTGAAACTACATTATCTGGCTCTTCATCTTTTTTTTGTTTCTTTGGTCCAAAAAGGTAGAGTATTAGAAAATGCAATAAGACTATTTACAGGTCTTTCCTACAGGCTCAATGAAATTGTGTTCTTGACTGAGCTTTGTAAGGGCAATAATTACAAAATTATAGCTCATAAAACATTTAGGCAAAGATTTTAAATCAGTTGCACATAAAATGAAAGGAAATATTTGACTTTTTCAGCTGAAATTCAAATAGATCTCCAGGGGTTATAGACAGGTACAGTACTGTGTTATCACTGACCTAATCACATTTTGCTCCTTAGAATGAGATCCATTTAGAAACAGCATGAAAATAAACATGACAATAAGACCAACACAGTTTAATTTCCAATTGTTTTAACAAAGAAAAGCATATGTCCTTTAGAGAAAGAGGGAAAATCATGGAATTTTTATGAAAGGCTTCTTAAAGCAGACCAAAAATAAAGGATTTATTTTTTATGTGAATGTATGGCATTAGAGAAGCTCAGAGAGAAATGAATTAAAACAATTGAGTACTGTAAATTTGAAAGGGCTGTAAAGGTATATCAGGACCTGCCTTTTGCTGCTGCTCACATGGACCTATCAAGTACTAAACTATTTCAGCTGAAAGCACTGCACAGAACAGGTGAGATCCTTATCCAAATAGGAGGGCTTGTCTGTCAGCTATCTGGACTCCTGTCTCACTCCCACAGTGAAGATGTGAATCAACTTTAATATTTTGCCTTAAATTTATGGCCTGGTTATTATGTCAGTTTTTATAGAGTATTTTTATAGAGTATATTTTTATTTCATGGATAAATACTCTTCAAAAGTGCTTTAACTCTACTATTATATTTTTATCAACACTATAAGAGTATGTTATCTGATATTAATTGCTTACAGAGTATTTGCTCTTTGAGATTAACTGTTTCTGAACTGAGAACAGCTTTATTATGGTTAGCTTTAATCTCCTCTTGATCTCAGTTATTTTCCACATGCTCTACAGTACCTATAATCTTAAATTTCAAGTTCATTTGCAGTTTAATATTAGAATAGTAACTTTAGATAACCATTAATGCTTCAGGCTTAGCCCTACATTGACGCTTTTATAGTCAATATTTAGACATCTCAAGAATATTTTTGTTTGAATAAAATGTTTAGTATCAAAAGTCAGTTACAGGGATATAATCTTGCTTTAAAAATCTATTCTGCTTGAATATAGGGAAAACAAACAGAGGTGTTATCTTGCTCAAAAATCCACACCTATGATTTCATCACTTTGATCTCAAATATTTTTCTTTCTGATACCTGTAATGGTTATGTTCAGAAATCCATCTCCAGGATATGTGACAAATGAAAATATCCTATGTTAGCAGCCAGGGAAATTTCTAGTCCACAGTTTTTGCTTCTGGTCAGCTCTGGGCAGTGGTCATCCGTGATAACCTTTGCTGGTGGCTTTTTTCCTCTGTTCACTTATGCTGACAGGTTTAAAAATGAGATAAAAAATTGGTTTTTATTTTACTTCCACTGTCCTGTTGCTACCAAACACAAAGGACAAATTCCATGTAGGAAAACTTCATTTTGTGCAATGGGACTGGGGATTATTTTAGGTGATGCTGGAGGTTAAAGTGTTAGAGGATTTGATTGCTCCTTTTGTTAAGCATGCCATGTTTTAAAAGCCTCATAATTTAATTTTTTTAATTCACACTCCACTTGTGGAAATCGTAACACTTCAACATTCAATGTAATGAAGATCAGGCAGGTGTTTTAATATAGGGACATTACTATTATAACTCATTATGAAATCATGGTTCTGTAATCACATACAGTTGTTAGTAGCCTGGTTATTTTTATTTGCATTTGACTTAAGCAGAATATCTCTTGGGTGCAAATTCCCTACTTAGCTCTGTGAATTGTTAGAAAAAAAGAATAGTAATTACATAGTAGAACTGTATCACAGGTATTTCATTTTTCTATAGAATTCTGTATTAGGTCAGAAACAATATTTATGATGGTAGATTTTGAATAATTTAAAATAAAAATTTATAAGCAATGAGGTCACTTGAATCTCTCATTTTTTCACTCTGAAGAGCTTTTTAATAGCTTTCTGACAGTTCAACCTATGATAACAATAATAAATTATATCTAAATTAGATATTTGCTTCCTGATTAATAAATGCCAAAGTGTTTGTGAGTATGTGACATCCTTATGCATCCATGAAAGAAAAAAAAAAACATTTGGAAGCTGAGCTAGATAATTTAAACAGTTACATTTCCAGTCAAATATTATGTTCCAGTGTAAATTAATCCTCTGCTACAGCAAATTACCAAAACTGGTCTAGGCACTTTAATGAAAACAGAGTGTTAACAGGCAAATATAGAGTCCTCTAAAAATCCAGTTCCCAAAACATGTAGTTACTGGTAAAAAAAAAAAAAACAAACTGAGAGGACAAGATAAGTATTAAATTCATTTTTCTAAACTATGAAAGCCCCTTTTTTGAGGTAGGAAGCACAGTGGTGAATTTTCACCAAAGCAATATAGCCATTTCTCCAATTTTATTGAGTTTGTTTTTACCTTTTCATCAACAGGTGTGCAACATGGGAAGTTATCTGGAATATGAAAGGCATTACCTCTCTTGGTTTTGTTGCCTTAGCCACTGTAGGTATAGGAGCCTGGATTCACAATTTGATCCATTCTGATGCTGCCAGATTATTATAGCTCTTGTGTACTGAATATACTCTGTGAGGTTCTCTAAAGTTCATCTACTGAAAATCCACCTCTGAAAGTCCTGAGGACAAGATGGGCAACTAGATTCCTTACACTCCAATACAAAACATCATAATTTCAATTCTCTGCATTTGAAAATCTACAAGAAATCTAGCCTTGATTACTAGGAAATATCCTGAAAGGTAGAGTTCCCATTCTACTAGTAATTGGACAAGAGCAGTATTACAAAGTCCCTTGAAACTCAGTTAAGTTCTCCAGCAGCTGAAGTACTGGAACTGACTTAAGAAGAATGGATTTCTACCTTGCTGTGGTTTGTCTGGTCCAGCTAAATACGCGTGTTCAGAAAAAATATGTATATTGAAGTTTTAAAGGTTTTTTTTTCAGCCTACTAGAATTAAAGAGCTTTCAGTATTTGTGAGGTGATGACCAGAAATATAATAATTTATTAATGAGGTTTTAGGTTTTAAAGAAACTTAGGAATGTCTAAGATTAGGGACTTTAAGGGATCCATGTTAATATATTTTTTTCAAATTGAGAGAGTGTTTTGAAGAGAATCTTTAAATTTTACCCTCTTGCCATCCTCTGGTTTATGTTCTGACTGCAGAAATTTGAGTACATTGGACTACATACCACTGGGAGACTCATTCCACCTGAAGAATAGCAGTAGACTGAAGTAAATCCCACAAAATTTGTTGTTAGGTCCTCAACACCAACCATTTCACGAAGCAGATCTACTCCTACATTACCATACTAATTGTGATCATCTTTTGGGGATCTTAATTTTGGATGCTGACAACTTCACAGTTGCCTGTCTCAAACCTGTTAAGAGCAGAGGACATTGCCATGAGATAAGCACAGAGAGGAGCAGCAGGATGGTGGTGGTGCAAGGTCTGCCTGGCACGTGTTGAGTTTTGCAGCCAGACAAGAGATCCCACTGCAGCAAACTGTGCAGAGGAACTACTGCCCACAGGAGCATCGGTCAGACAAAGCACCCCAAGGCATGGGTCAGATGGCATCTGTGGCACTGATGTCCCTCCTCCCTCCAAATAGGCTTCTGTGGCTTCCTGGAACTTGGACTGTAAGTTAAGTCATCTGATGGGAATTTGAGATAAGATAAAGGTGGTACTATTGTCCAGATGTTATCTCAGACCTAGAGGGAGGTAAAGAAAGCTGGGGGAGCACTGATAATGGACACAAAGGATCCACAAAGAAAACCAACTCGGCAACTATGCTGAAATCAGGTCTGATGGAGTAAAAGGTAATTCCAGCAGGGGAGGATTGTGCACAATCCACTGACTCAAAGAAACAATTGAAAAGAAGAGAAAGAGAAGTTAATAAATTAAATAACATTAGAAGTGAGAGAATAATTTAACCAATAAAATAAGAGAACTGTGCAGCCAAAGAGCATTAATTCCTTTGTTTGACAGCATGTATAAATAGTGAAAAGTTTTTAACATATTTGGGACCCCTACCATAGAGAAGCCAAAGAGGAAGAAAGAAATACAGGATGTCACTGGATGTACAGGTGGTGACTATCTTCTGCTTAATCTCTTTTTCTCTCTCTCGCCCACTGCCTCCCTTTCTATTTCTTTCTATCTCTCTACCTTGAATTTTACTGTTAAATAAAAGCTGCACTATTGTCTTTGGCATATGATCTTGTTTGCACTTTAATTTGGGTAGAAAATTCTCACAGTAATCGGGTCTTAACTTGTTTAAAGAATGTAAAGGATGCCTGGATTTTAGAAGAGAAGATTTCAGACTATTCAGAGACATGCTAGTCCAATAGTCCATTCCAAGAAGTAGAAATAAAGCAAAGGCAGGAGGGGGCCAGTATGGACAAGGAGTTCTAACTCAATTTGGACACTGGAAGAGAATGTACAAGAGGTGCAAGAAGTAACAAGTGATCCAGAAGGAATATAAAGCTGCAGTCTGATTGTATAGGGATGGGTTAGGAAATCAAAGGTCCACAAGGGATGTGAAGGGACACAAGGAAGAATTCTACAACTATATAAGCAGTAAAAGGGAAGCTAATGTAAATGAGGAACCAATACTGAGTAGGGCCAGGGTCCTTGTGATAAAAGATGTGGAAAAGGTGGGTGCAAGTCCAGGAGGAAAGTCTGGAGTAAGGTTTATCCTCAGTGGAGGAGGAGCAAAGCACGGAGAACATAATCAATTTGTGCTTACATAAGTCCAAAGGCTTGATGTGTTGCACCCAAAAGTGCTGAAGTCCAAGCAGCATGTGAATGGATAAGGGCTTTGTTTTGAGATCAAAAAGAATAATGAAAATATTAGTCACACAAAGTTGTTCTTCCAGTATTTAAATGTTGTCTTGGAGTTTTTGAACTCCTGAAGTTCAAATGAGTGACAAACTGAGGCGAACAAAGCAGAACACAAAAACAACTCCACAGACATCTGTTCTTACTTCATGGAAATGGGGAAAATTAATCCCTTCTAATGATCAAATCAGCTTGACCAGGAGAGGCAGGTAATATGATTTTCTGATACCCACAGGAATGTGTAATATTCTCATCCTGAAGAGCTGAGCCCAGTTATTGTAAATCAACCAAGCTCTCACTTTTCTGTTATACTGACATCAATTATATTGATATCAATATTGACTATATTTAGATTGCCATGAAAATAAAAAAGAAAAAAAGACATCAGTTCCATTGATTGAAGCTCAACAAATAATGGCGGTTTTGCACAAATAATTTTGATATGAATACCAAAGCTCTTAGCCACTTTACCTCTAAGAAAAACAACTTTGGTCCACATTTAACATACATTTGAATGAAATAGGACTTTATTCTACATTGATCGAAGATGGCAGAGTGATTTTTCATTTTTAAAGCCAGGAAAGATTATTACTTTTTGTTGGTTTGTTTTTTTTAAAACAAGTATCTATTTAAGAAAATTAAAATATTTGAGAGTTTAGTAGATTCCAAACAGCTACAATATGTAAACTGTAAATCTATCATATTTTTTAAACAGAATTAAAGTTAAGTAACTTTTCTTCAGTAATTTTCCTGTTCTGTATTGTTACATATTCAGCTAGAGGTATCTAATAACACTTTAAATCCTTGAGTTATGTGAAAAGGAATGTCAAGTCTAAAACCAATCTAAGTTGTGCCTTTTGCATTTCTACATGTTTTCTGGTCAGCATAACAAATGCAGTAAACAGGACTCACCAGTATTGCTGTCTATTAAAGGTCATCATAAAACACAATCATTACATTGCCAAATATAATATTGAATTTAACTGCTTTTTACATGGAAACTTTAAACATACTTAAGTTTATCACTTTTATTAATTTGTCCATGTATCTACACTAATATATCTCTGTCTATTTGTGTGATGGTGTGCTCAGCCCCCACCCTGCCCTTTATTTCTCGTGACTCTGCTCAAGTGACAATCAGCAGTGGAAGTGAAGGTGTCTGGTCTGGTCACGATGGCTGCAATGGGTTCGGGGAGGCAGAAAACAGCACAAGAGCAGAGAGCTAAGCTGAGCAATGTGCCTCCCCTGAACATGGTGCTGGCCAAGAGCCCAGTCAAGCCAAGCTGGGAAGAAACTAATTCTGTAGTTGGTATGCAAATGTGACTAGGAAGCAACTATCTTAGTCCACAGATAATGGACTGTCCAGGGCCCATTGAGATCCTGCACAGCAGTGGGCTGCAGACCAGCATCTCCCCTTGAGTAGGATGTCTCTAAAGGTTATTCCTTGAGGTTGACATATTCCTTCCCACAAGAGATTCTCATTAAATTCTCATGCTAAATTTTGAAATGTTAGCTAAGTGATATAAAGGTTTTATTGTGCACACAATGTCCTGTAGATATAAAAAGTTGATCAAGCTCTGCAAGCTCTGGAATCAAATCTGTATCCAAACACACCTGAACTCCCCTTTGAGAAGGACAAACAAGTGTTTAGAACACAAGGTGGTCCTTTCTGAACCTCATGACTCAACAGGTCTGCCTGACAGTTTTGTTGGACTCAGACCTCCGTGCAGTAAATAATTTAGTGTACCTTGCCATAGAATCTTGTTAAACTACTGTTTCACTTGCTGTCAAACTTTGTTAAATCACTAATTTATACTAATAAATGTGTTGCTACTTCTATCTTACAAGTCAAGTGTATCCTCCCATCTGTAAAAATTTGTCACATAATTTGTGTTTGCAAATAATATGAAGAAATATGTGAATAGGAAATATTAACAAACTATCATGGTTTCTTATGGGAATTTTGTCCATGCAAACATGTTGAAATGTGCCCTGAAGCTTTCTGGAATTCAGACTTCTACCCACCAGTGACTGCTTCAGCTGTTGTTGTCATACTTAAGAACAAATGTTTAACTTTAAAACAGTCAATTCTCCCTAATGCCTGGGCAAATACAGGATACAGTGAAAATGTGCCCACTTTTTATGGGCTTGCACAACATATATCTTAGGTTAATTGGGCTCTGCTTTCAGCTGTTCACAGCTGGAAGGTTAAGGGGAAAATAGCTTTGAATCCTTTCTTACTCCAGAATTCACAATAGACTGAAACAGCTTTGGAGTTTTCAAAAATTTTCCATTATAAGTAGCAAAGGCATAAGTACTGTCAGTTTCAGATGAGCAAGACCACAGTAGAAAATTAGGGTTTTTCCACATGGAACTTATCCTTCCCACCAGCCACTGTTTCAGAAAATTCAGAGACACACCGAATCTCATTGTCTTAAATTTCTTCTTAAACTCACTCTGCTTAACACAGGAGGGAAGAAAGACACCAATGCGTACACAGAGTAATTAACAGAATTTTTAGAGTCATCTTTGGAAACCTTCAGCAAACTCTTCCTTCAGAGAAAGCAATTGTACATTCTGACCTGGCAGTTTCTTTGAACCAAATAAAAGATTAAAAGAGGACATACTGTGAAAGAGATTACACTAACTGTGCTGTGCAGCTATTGCTGTTTTCTATTAGACAGCAAGAGCACTTACTTGATTACAGTTTTCTAAAGGCAAGATTCGTGTTTACAAGCAAAATATCTAAAAAGGAAAGCAGCTTATGAAATGATTTATCAGTAATAACCAGCATCTGGAGCCAAAGGCTGAGAGAGACTTGGCCTCTTATTTAGCCATTTCCAATGCCTCTCTAACCAGAAAATCAATTAAGTGACTTTAAACTAACACAAGCATATCTGCATAGCAGAACAGAATTTAGCCCAGAGGTATTGCTTTTCAGCCTCTAAGATGATGATCATCTGAGAGTTTGGCTGAGGGAGAAGTCAGCAGCACAGTGAGACAATCAGATGGTGGGCAGAAAAAAGAAAAAATAATAATATTAGTAATAATAAAAAAAAATCTGGTTTAACATAAAAACTGAGTGGGTAAGTAAGAGCTAAAAATTTTATTCTAATATTGTTTTCATGGAACAGTGACTTTAGGAAAGGGACTATGAGAAAAATAATTTTAACTGTGTCTGAGTTTGTCTGTGTCTCAGACCATTAAACTGGAGTGTCTTCACTGTGAACTGAGGTGTGAACTGAGATAATTATACTAATTCTTCTGACTGGGAAAGCTGACGGTAATGGGAGAAAAAGAGTAATTTTTAGAGGCCATAGAAGAAGCCAGGTGACACAAATCTTTTCCACCTAAAAGGATGCCACATTTTATTATAGGAATTCAAACATGTGTGGAAGAACAGTAAAAAAGAGAAAGGGGAACATTGCATCTTCCCTGTTTTCCACTGCAATTGTACAGCTTGCCCTGTCCTATAAGCAGGAGGCATTTGAAAACCTCGGTGTCTCTTCCTCCACTTTGTATTTACCTCCATCCGATACAGCTGGTCAAAGTATCTAATCAGTTACATTAGTCTGCCCTGAGAACTCGACTTTCTCTGTTTCTGATGCATTCCATTCAGTACAAAAATATGCATGAGACACAGAACAACAGTGCACACCTGCCCAAAAATATCTTGAACCTTCTACTTCAGGACTACGCGAGGAAAAGGTTCAAAGGAATGGAGGAATATAACAGCAATTCTGTGATTACTGTTGTGATCACAGACTATTATTCCATTATTTTTGTTATTTAGTTAGCAATAGTGTGAAATAAATGGTCCCACACATACTCATGTCTGTTCATTTGCTATCAGCATATGTAAATCCATTAAGAAATTGGGAGAAGGAATTAATTTGGAATAAGTTTTTTCAATACTTTCACATTACATCCTTGATAATATTTTTTCATTGGTTTTCATTTCCTCACAGCTTTCAAAAGTAAATTCTGTACTATATATAAAGAAACTTATATATGGTGCTCCCATAAAGTGCTATGGCACTTGAACTCCTCAAAAAGACCTCTGTTCCTCTTGCTACAGGCAGAAGAGTCAGGAAGAACCGCATGTTTTGTTCCTGCCAGTACTGAGAGAAAGGATAAATGGTGCCTAGACACTCATCTGGAGCTATCAACTCATATTTTGACCTTTCCTCAGCAGCAGCAAGTTAATGTTTCCAGGAAGTGAAGATGAGTACTCACCTCATACCTGGATCTACCTCAGAAACATCACAGCTTTCCAGCCTTATTAACCAGGGAGAAATTTTAATGTTTTGGGGTTTTTTAGTCTAGGGATTTTTCTCTTTCTAAGGACTTGGAAGAAGCCACCTTTTAAAGGGTGTAAGCACAAGGTCTGAAAAGACTGAAGGCTCAAACCCCCTATTTTATTCTAAAATATCTCAGAATCCAAGCTTTAGTAATTTAATACACCAGAAATATGTAAACGGATATATTTTAATATCAAATATTTACTTAATGCAGTGGTGAGTTGGAAAATCTGGAACCTTTACTTCAACAAACCAGCCAATTAGTCAGAAAAAAAAAAAACCAGTTCATTATTTTGCCATAGGCTAAATCACAATGAGAATTTTGTGCTCCGGAGCATGAGTCAAGTAAAAGCACTGCATCATGCAGAGGTATGTGGTGTGTATATGGATGAAATGAGGGAAAGACTGAACAGTTCCTTCTCTACTCTACATTTAGAAAGACTTGCTGACTCTTCGAAAACCTTCTTACCCTGAGCAATTTTTATATGCCTTCCTTATGCTGCAGCCTAGAACAAAGAATGTTTTTATGTGCCTATTGCTGATTTCACCCTTTTGTAACACGTTTTGGGCCTGGGAAGTTGAATGACAGAAACCATGGAGATAACAGTGATAACTGCTAATCAGCCCTAGATATAGAGAAAGTCGAAGTGATTGGCTTCAGGCTGCCTGATTAACAAGGCCATTAGCAGCTATTGCTGATGATCCACTTTACAATGTAATAGAGAAGACAATTACCCCATAGGAGGTGAGATCAGCACACCATGTGTGGATCTCAGACATAATATCAAAGGCTGAGACCAAGATGAAACCCTTTTGCACAAGGGCTGGGCCATCAGTCAGAACAAGGACAAGGGCACATCCAGCATGAGTGTTCTGTGAGCCTGGATCCTGCAGCCAGTCCAACCCAGAGCAGAGGGAAAGGCACTATAGCCTGTGTGTGATGAGTAAAACAGAAATACTAGACTAGAAGTTGCTCTCTATCTAAGCCATCCTGCTTAATAAATGAATTCCCAATCTGCTGAATGATATGTTTCTCCACATGACATAGAGAGGTGTGATTCTCTATTTTTGGTCCCCTCCCCAAATCCTGAAAGAAATTATTATTTTCATAATAATCAAAGAAGACATGGTTATCAAAACAATTTTCCCACAGTGAAGCACACACAGGTAAATTATTAGCTTGTCTGTTTCCATGGGAGAAAATACATATGTATGTAAGTACCCCCTATCTGCAAAATGTGAATGAAATTACCTATGAAGGTAATACGTATTTTTTACTCAGTAATGTGATTTTTTCTTTTACAGAGTCTTTGCAGATGTTGCTTTGCAGAAGACATTCCAGTAGATCTGCTTCTGCCTCCTAGTGCAAAAGAGTAGTGGTCATGGGCCAGAGTGGCAGAAGAGATCAGTTCAGGCAAGGAGAAGCCAAAGCTATTTCTTATTCTCTAAGAATTTATCTCTTATTTCACGTGATAACAACAAATTCACTGGTCCTCAATACCCCTTTTTAATTCATATGAACCATGCCAGCAGTCTATATTACCAAACATTGTTCTGCTGAGTCCAACCACCTTCCTTGGTTCCTTCTACCTTACACTTTCCTATCCATCATCCTCAAGGTTATCAAAGAGAGTCCTTCAGCCCTGGTAACATTCCATTCATCTGATCTCCTATCTTCAGCTCCACTCTGACCTTTTCCTCTAAGTCCCACTGCCCTCACAAAGCAGTGGGTCTAGGAGCACCACTCTACTCTTGGGCTTCCCACCCATGTGTCACACATTCACATTAACTGGCAAGTCTTTTTGTATATCATTAAAATTAGCATGCATATCTATAACAACATTCCACATTTATCAGATACCACCTATTTCAGAAAAAGAAGGTGGCACTTTGAGACAAATATATCATTCTTGCCTTATATAGTAATCCTTCTCCACCTATTGCAAGTGTAGCAGAGATGTCTGTGGTGTTGAAACAGCAATTCAGAAACTACATCTTTTAGTTAAGAATTACTTTCACATTACAAGGGAAACCATGTGCATAATTTTGATTTTTTTATTTTATTACGTTAGGAAAAAATCTTGCATTGTTTTATTTTAATGAGGTAGTTCTGACAGTTTTCACCTGAAACAGCTGAAAGTGAGGTCTAGAACTAGTCTCAGCATAATGCTGTATGCCAGGGACTTTGTCTTCAACACCTGGAATGCCTTTGATAATATCCCAGACCTTGTAAAAATTTTTTCCCTGCTGAAATAAGAGAATAATGAAATCATAAAGTAGTATAGGGGTTGACTAATCAAAATTCTGTTTGCTTCAGGATTCCTTAAGCTCAAAATGAGGCAGGAAATATTGTTGACCAAACTTTACAGAGAGAAGTAACTGATCTGCCTTTTCCCTTTGTTGGCTTTGAGTCAATAAAGATAACATTTAATTGCATGTCACAAATGGAAACAAGAAAAAATTTAACTCTTTGGAATTGTCAAATTCATTCCTCTGTGTTAATCATGTTTGTTTTACATTTGGGTTTTTGTAGATCCACCTACCCTGTATGATGTTTACTTTGTCAGTTACATTAATATCTGTGGAATTACATTATGAGAATTACAAATGAGAACACATTTTCAGCAGAGACTCTGGTTGTGAGAACTTGCCACAGTCTTTTGTGTTTTGGAATAGGTATAACTGATGATTCAGAACTGCACATAACCACATCATCTGTCAGCTACAGAAATGCATTAATGGCAGTTACTTGATCAGATGTCAGTTTTGCAGTCTGATACTCTTTCTTTAGCTCTCAGCAGTTTGGATTCAGACCTGTTCCCCCCTACCCCATAAAATCAATACACTTAGAATTATTTAAGAGTAAATATAATGCTTGGTTGCAGACAGCAAAATTGACTGAAAATCTGAAGCAGCTGAATGCAAGAAATTCTTTGCAACTACATTGTTTACACTGGCAACTAAACAAAATTAAAATATTTGCTTCTGGCCATTTGAGTATACTTGGGGTGTTTTTTATCACTGTTATAAAAAATAAGGATAGTAAATAATATCTATTGAATTTTTTGTGTACTTTTGTGATCTTTTTGTATTTTTACTCTGTGTATACTCCAAAACCAAATTTCAAGTCCAATCTATAGACCAGAAATTCCACCACTGTCAGTGCAAGAACTGTCTCTTCTTGAACAAAAATCTTAAATAGAGACTTATAGGTCTCACTGACTTAACTAGAGACAAAAAAAAAATATGTATTTCAATACTTCCAGATGTTAAATTCACTAATACAGAACAGAATAAACCCCAAGGTAGGGGGTGGACTCTGGGATTTGCAGTACCTATTGTCATTGAAAAACATTATTTACTTCATGGAATCCCATTGTTCCTCTGTTGGAATACTGAGGAACAGGAACAGGCCTTTGGCCTAAAATCATTGTCTCTAATTTTGTAGTTGAAGGATTGACATTTTCTCTGATATAACTTTACCAGCAAAATTTTAAGACTAAAGTCTTATGCAAGAAGCTTTGACTGTAACGTGATATTTTTACATATTGGTCCTTTCCTCTGTCTACAGGAATTTATAGATATAAATTCATTTTTTATTATTGAGAAAAAAAAATCAGACCTCAGTTTCTTTCTCTGACTGTTATATAATTCTGGAAAAATATGATGCAACTCTATAGACAGTGACAGGAGGCAGGTGAAAAAAGAGGCAACATTGTCTTGCATAATTTGTTATTCAATAAGTTAAACATAATGTAAAATATTTCTAAGATCACAGTAACAAATTACAGTACCTTAGAGAATTGATGTTTATATGATGATGGATATACCAGCACAGTCCCTGTGGGAAAGGAACACCAGGAAAAGGAATAAACACTTCTGAAGATGTGTCATAGAAAAAAAGGGTAGGATTCACCTAATCTTTCACTGTCCAGAAGTTAAGCATGTAGTCTAAGGTACTTGACTTGACTCCTTTTTGTGTTAGAAAGGAAAGAGATAGGCTTCTCTTGAGGACAATTTATCTTACCTTCCTTAAATGTTGGTTTTAAGAATGGATAAATCACTCTCAGGAGTCATCTCTTTTTGTTTCTTGACTTCGAAGAAAAAGTTGGCATGAATGACAAGCTTGGATTAGGCATCTAACTTTGAGGACTAAATTAGGTGGATTGCATCTTACCTTTCTTTATTCAAGGCATAACTCTTATTCCAAGGGATATATGCATTAACTTGGTCTCCTAAAAGCATCATTTTCCACAGTCTTTATTCAGGTTCAGATAGGCCTCTAGTGGAATTTAAAAGTGTATAAATGACTAACAACCTAAACCTTGCAATTATTTGGGCCCAGAAGCACAAGGACTTCACACTCTTAACTCATGTATATACACTTATTTCTTCCTAGATTCTATTGAGAATTAAGTTTTTGAATGGGACTTTTCTGTTTTGCTGCATATTTGGACAATTAAATGGCTGTTTAAAAATCAACCTTATATGGCTACAGAAAAACTGAATTGCAACATGATGTCAAATTTTTTAGATACCCTCAATTATTTTACTTCATGTGTCAAAAGATTGTTTAGGTGGAATAAACTCACATCAGCTGAACTTAGGTTCAATTTTTTCACTGTGATGGTGCATTGAAACAGGTTACCCAGAGAAAGTGTGGATGCCCCATCCCTGGAAATGTTCAAGGCCAGGTTGGATGGGGCTTTGAGCAATCTGGTGTAGTGAAAGCTGTCTCTGCCCATGGCAGAGGGAAACTAGAGGACCTTCAAGATCCTTTCCAACCCAAACCTTTCTATGATGCTATGAATCTATGATTCTATGAAGCTGTCCCATTTCTTAGTACAAATTAGATATTAAAAACAAACTAAAGAAAAACCCTTCTGAAAGGATTATTAAACCCATATGGACATTTGTGTTCCTTGCACTTTGGAATTTGATCTGATTCATTTAGAGCTAGAATACATGTCTATACATAATACTGCTGAAAAAAGAACAGACACAATACAAGTATTCTGAAGCCAAAATAAACTATGTTGAATACTTGCTTTCCTTGAATAGCAGATTCACGGTATTTCATTAAATTATGGTGCATAATGTAGAGTTGTGTAACTTGAAGCACATACTACTATACCCTTTATGTAACATGCTGCCATCTTCAAAAATCACAAGTCTTTGAAACCCAGTCTTAGAAAAAGCAGGCATACAGAGTTGGTAAATATGCAGTACTTCTTAGCAAGGAATGTCAAGTTGCTCTCTCATTATCTACACAGAGAACATCAATCCAGAAGCAACTCCATTGGGAAAAAAGCAGTTGTTTGAATTTATTACAGATGGACAGATTGCACTCAAAATTAAAAGTGCACTTTTCAAAACAATAGAAAGCAGTAAATGAAGAAAAAGTGAATTAGTGCATCATATATACACACATGCACATATATATATATATATATATATATATATATATATACACACACACAGAAGAAACAAGACTATTCAGTATCCCCGGTAATTCAGTTATAAAGCAGGTATGTGGGAAAATAAATAATGAATTTTCCTAATACACTACGATACCAGAATTGTATTTTTTAGAAGAGTTTAATTTATCATTCAAACAGATGTTTTTGAGTCTCTTTCCAGGGGCTACTCCCGAAATGCTAATGCTTACATGTCACATTCTTTTCTGAAATCTATTAAAAGAAGCTACCCACACTTTCAACTTTGAAGAGTTAGCACATTTGGGGGAAAATTTCTTGTTACTTTATTGTTGTTGACATTTTCTTCACAGATTGTCCTACAGATACAACATCAAAGAGACTGTAGAAGTGTCCTGCGTAAAGGAAAAGTAAAACTTAATAAAATATTTCTTTATTTGAGGAAAACAGTTATTGAGAGAGGAAAAAACTGCATCCAATTGTTTTGCAACTGGAGATGATAATGACACAATTGAAAATGAAAAATGGTAAAACTACAATCAACCTTTGTAGATGCACAAGCTGAGGTCCGTCGTGCATTACATAAACATTTAATTTCTGTCTACTTACTTTCTACATTCTGGGGCAGTCAGTGGATATGTGTCTCTTAGTATTTACAAAAGGAAATTTTTTTTAACCTAAGATATGGCAATTAAATCAAGATGAGAAATCTGTTTTGATCTTCAAAGGTACTTTTGTAATTTCTTTAATTATAAAGAAATTCACACACTCTAGGCTTAATTCAGTCACTTTAAGATGGGTCACTAATGGATTGCTCATGTCTTTTGAGATGAGTGTCAGCAACGAGGGCACACTACCAGTCCTCCAGCTGCTGAGAACACTGAGTCCCTAAAAGTCTTTAGTATCTGGAAGCCTCATGGCACTGTCTTACATCCTGTAATATTGTAAAGAGTTTCAAATGGTGCTGGACCTATACATCGTTACTTTTGAGCAAGTGAATGAATATCTTTAGGAATGTTAGGTCATTAGAATTTAGATATAAGTGTAAATTATATGCCTTGATCAAGTCTATTGCAATTGTCCCTCAGTAAGTAACTAATAATTGGAATAAAACTCCTATGGTAAGTAAGAATTAAATGAAAAAAATACAGGTGATAGATGTATCTTCTAATTTAAATTAGCAATTTGATGGACATTAGAGAAACTTACAGATCATTTCATTTCATTTGATCTTAAGTCTGTCTGATATTGTACATCAAAATCACCAACATACACTTTACAATGCAAACATATAGAGCCAATCCACAATTTAATAGGCTTGCTTACATTTTATTGCCAATGAAATATAACATTCACTACCCTCTGTAACAACTTCCAGGACTGAGTTATATTTTGGCATACTGAAACTCCCTTTTTCTTAGATTTTTCTTCTGGAACCTTAATTTAAGTTGATGATGTTAAGCTATGATGAACTTTTATCTTAACAGATGTCATTCCAGCAGAAAATCCTATATATTATTGTACAAACGTATCAACATACCTAAATGTAGCTAAGACAGAGAAAAGGCATCCTGAAAAATCCTCCTCAGAGAGCTACAGACTCTGAGTTAAGTATTGCTACAGACTTTATTCCATATAATATAATAAGTATTTCACCCTCAGGCTCATTCTGATCAAGTTTTTTGTCTCACTAATAACCTCTGTAATAAAGTCAGATCATATGGATATAGTCTAATTAGTCCTCAGTTTTATTTCACAAGTCAGATTTGTTTCAGGTATTTAAAAATGTAGGTAAAGATGAAGTCTATGGCTGTAAGAAAAGAAAGTAGAAAGGAATATTAAACAAGAGGCTTTGAGAAAAAAACAGTGGGAGACTGAGAGTGTATAAAAGGTTCTATCGAGTTTCCAGAGGTACTTAGAAACTTTCAGAGATTCTGAAAAGCTGAAGGCTTTGCTTGTATTGCTCTCTTTTTAGGATTATTTATTATTCTGTTTTAAGTATATTCTGTGTTGTAAGTTTTAGACACGGATTATTATCTCTAGGTTCCCTGGATTTTAAATGCAGTCAATACTTGCCTCAGAAACATCGCCCATTAATGTTAGACTGACACTGATAGAGATGAGATTGTTAATTTTCTGTTAAATTAGCTTTATTCTAAGAGCATCATATTTATAATATAGCCAGTTGCCAGACCACTGCTTTCTTCCTTAATGTAAAGGAAACTTGCAAGGCTGTAAATATCATCAAAAATTCAATACGTGAATCAAAACAAGCAGCAGTATAGCATATTTCTTTTGTTTCCTGAAAAGAAAGCAAAAGTGTAAAAAACCCCTTCTTTTATTTCTCCTCATTCTAACTTGTATTGAGAGATATTGAAAGTATATGAGTACTTAATATGAATAATAGAGGTATTTTTTGAGTACTTACATTTCTCGACATGGATAATAGTGTACTTAGTTTATATGAAATAATAATTAGTATATTACAATACTTTCTTCAATCAGTTTTTTTTTTAAATTGTATTATTTTGTCATGTTATTTATTCATGACATATCTACAACATTTAGGAATCAGTATCACATTGACATACTTCAAGAAGATGTTTTTATATAGAAAACTGCATACACAGTTGACCTTCTGGAAAGAAAATAATTATGAAAATGTCTGTTTGAAAATCTCTAGACTTGAACTAATATTTCTAATAAATATAAAACAGAAAAAAAAAACCTAACCAGAACTAAAAAAAAAGGGATTAATACTGATTTATGAAATAATTTCATATTTTCAATGAGTAAAGATCACAGATAGGGTTCAGAAATTCAGAGAGGAAAAAAAATCCGTTTTGTCAGGAGTTAAAAAATCACCTGTAGAATGTCTACTCTGTATAGACTTCTTGAGCCTCTATCCTGTATGAAGGAATTTCTTAACATCACTACATAATACAATTACTTTTTTTGTACCCTAGAAGACTGAACTGATCATCTGATTTACAGAGTTGGCATATTTCAAGCTAAAGGCTCAAACCTAACTGCCATCCCTTTCTTCAAATGCTTCAGCCATGACTTATTCTGAATATTCAAAATAATCATTAACCGTGTTCTAACAAAGAAAAAAAAAAAAGAAAAATAAAAAGAAGCAGAAAATATGTTTTTGTGCTCTCAGCAGAGAAAGCTGAGAGTCAGAAAATATGTTTTTGTGCTCTCAGCAGAGAAAGCTGAGAGTTGGAGTGCTGTCACTTCCCTGTGATACCATCATTTAGCAATCATTTTAATTTGTTTTTCAACTTCTCAGCTGTACTCTCCCTTGCTTTCCTATCCAGAAATGCTTGCCTCTGTCTGTGCCACTAGGCTCTCCCCAGTACACTGCTGAACTTGGATGCCATCCAGGGAAGAGCTGCAGAGTTTGCTCAGCCCTACCAGGGGGGAATCAAGATCTGGTGCATATGCAATGTGTCATCCAGTTTTCTCAGAACCTGTAAAAGATCCAGCTGTGCTGTTAATTTGGTCAGGCCTCAGGCCTTCCACAGCACATCAGCTTTACTTGATTTATATTCTAGAGCCTACGTTAGATTTCTAGGAATCAATGTGAGATAGATTCTTGCCAAGGTCCTCACACTGAAAGAAAAAAGTCAAAGGGTCACAAAAATGTAATGGATATACGGCATTCTGTAAATATGTTTTCTGCATGTTTGTTTGGGAAAGAATTTTTCTTGTGGTATATCTCACAAGAAGAATCAGAGAGAAAATACTTTGTTTTTCAACATTCATATTTTAATTTTATTTTTTTTTTAAGCATAGGAACAGACAAAAACTGGCTATTTGGCTACTTATTATTTTTTTTAATTGCTCTGAATATACAATGTCATTCCTTTTGTCCTGTTATTTTAAAGTTATCATTATTATACTGAAATAATTCTATCAGTTGTTTCCACCTTTTTTCATATCTCGACAAGAAACATCTCCTTGAAAGCAAAATAAATTAAGAAAATCTGAAAGCACAAAGTCAGCAAATTCAGATGGTCATTGCAGAAAATTTTTACTCAAATAGAAAAGTTACTAGGAGTGTTGCAGTAAAATGAAACAATGAATCATAAGCAAATACTGAAGGAGGATATTTTCAAAAGTAAGAATAGAGTACAAGAATCCAAGCCCTTCAAAGAAAGAAAGAAAGAGAGAAAGAGCACTTTGTAAATTAAGCAAATAAAGGAACGTTTGCTTTTCTTTAAAATGGTTTCAGGCGGTCAGGTTTTTTCTAAGGAATATTGAAGAATTGAAAAATACCTAATTAAGATGCTTCTTATTATGACTTTGGAAGGAATCACAGTGGATCATCTGGTCCAAACTCCCTGCTCAGGCAGGGTTGTTCTAGAGCACATGGCACAGGACTGTGTCCAGGTGGTTCTTGAATATCTCCAGTGAGGGTGACTCCAAAACCTCCCTGGGCAACCTGTTCCAATGCATGAACACCTGGACAATAAAGTTCTTCCTCATGTTCAGGTGGAATTTCCTGGACATCACTTTCTGCCCACTGCCTCTTGTCCTATTGCTTGGCACCACTGAGCAGAGCCTGGCTCCCCCCTCCTGCCACCCTGCCTTCAGATACTGACAGACATTGATGGGCTCCCCTCTCAGTCACCTCTTCTGAATGTTGAACAGGCCCAGCTCCCTCAGCCTGTCCTCATAACAGAGATGTTCCAGTCCCTCCATCACCTTTGTCACCCTCCCCTGGACCTGTTCCAGGAGCTCCATGTCTCTCTTGTGCTGAGGAGCCCAGAACTGGACACAGCACTCCAGGTGCAGCTCACCAGGGCTGAGTAGAGGGGCAGGATCACCTCCCTCAGCCTGCTGGCAATGCTCTCCCTGATGTACCCCAGGGTACCACTGGCCCTCTTGGCCACAAGGACACTGCTGGCTCATGGACAGCTTGTTGTCCACCAGGAGCCCCAGGTCCTTCTCTATGGACCGGTTCTCCAGCAGGTCAGCCCCCAGCCTGTGCTGGTTCATGGGATTTTTTTCTCCCCCAGGTGCAGGATCCTGTATCTGCCTTTGTTGAACTCCAGAGGGTTCTTCTCTGTCCATCTCTTTGATATCAAAATTAAACTGTATTAAAGTTTAAAAACAGTGAAAGGATAATTGGCTCCCTAAAGCTGCTAGCATATGTTTGAAATATATGAAATAGAGTTAATTATGTATATATGTACATTTATAGTCTCTCAATAACGTAGATATGAGAAATTAAATATATTTTTTTATAAACATGTGAGAAGCAACTGGAAGAAACAACAAATTATAAGAGGAGGATATTAAAAATATCTATAAGGTACTTGATCTTGACATTTAAGCACTTCTGCAAGTTTACTACAATTTTATAGGGCAAAAAGTCTGAAAAAAAGTCCCAAATATTTTTAGTTTACTACCAAGACCATGTATTTCTTACAAAATTAAAAAAAAATGTTTTAAAAGGATTTGTGAAAGTGTGTAGATGACATAATTATGTAAGCTTCTGAAATTTTGAGTAATTACTAGAACCCTACCTTTCATTTTCTTTCAGTGGCTGCATTTGTGGCTTTATTATGGTTAAATATGGCCCTTTCTCACTGTCATCCACCAGCACCAAAATTGGTTGTTTTAGTCATCACTTGACTGCCCAGACATTCCGATTGAATCTGTAAAATAGTTCTATTGGAAATTAGGAAAAATAATTTCATACTTATTTCATAGAAATAAAGATGAGGTAACCAATTTTTATCCACTGATGTATTTTCGAGGAGTGTCTTTAAGAAAATAGGAGGCCAGATATTCTTTACTTTATCCAATTGGATCTGAACCCAAATTTTCCAAGGAACAGAACTGATCCTATTTCTGTTTCTCCAGCTGTTGATTTTTCCCTTGGGGCATAATTAGGGTTTCCATATGCCCAGTTCCTGCTTCATGCCATATGTGTTTCCTTTATATCTGTACTTGATATCTCGGCATTCCGATATTTAAAGAACCTTGAGCTCATTTGACAAAGTATCAAACAGGGGTAATATGATTAAAGGGGAACTTCAGTTTAAAATTTTCCAACTTGTAACAGGAATCTAAACACTCAGTACTCATTAAAGTTGTTGATAACTGTATATGCGAATGATTAGAAGCTAAAATTAAATTATCTAAGATGAGAATCTTCCCTTTCCTTCCTTCATACCCATCTCTATCACTGAACTGGAAGTTCTATTTGTTCTATTCCCATATAAAGAACTGCGACTAGGAGACATTTTGAGGCCAAATACTTTACAGAGAGCTGCAAAGTCATCAAAAATACATTGTTGTGTTAAATACTATTCTTTTTAACTAGAAAAATACTGAATATATCTATCCATAAATCAAAGTTCTCAGTATTAATTCATGCTCAGGTAGTGATGGGCAAAATCTTGAAGAATAATCATTTAGTACCAACAAGCATCAGGGCCATAGTGTTTCAAGAATTTTATTTCTGAGAATAAGTTTGGAAAACAAAGCATAAGGGCCACTTATTGTAATCCAAGAAACACATTTCTGAAAATAAGCTTGGTAAAATTGCTGATCACAAAACCTCTTACTTTTTGATTCTATATTTCATGTTGAATTGACTATGTGGCATTATTTGCTTTATTTAACAGTTGCAGTGTAAATATGTGAATAATATCTATGAACGTATTCCCAGGTACTTATGAACTTGGAGGCATTCTCACTTTCCACTCACTTCAGAAACCATCTGTGTTGTAGGAAGTGCAAACTACCATCTCAGGATAATAAAAGAAATTTATGTCTTTTCTCTTCTGTTGTTTCAACAGAAGTATTTGGATGAAAAACACACCATGTTGGAGGCTGTACTGTGGTCTGAATTCAGGTTTTATCCCTAACTCCTTATACAGGAAGAAGACAACAAACTGAAGTACTTAAACCTCCTGTCAGCTGATGACATGGACACAAGCATGAAGAATTACAAATAGCCTACAGTTCTTTTGCTCTTGTGAATCTCCTAGTTTTAGAAAAGAAGATACTGGATTTGTTTAGTATAGTTCCAATAAAAGACTTATACTACCTTCATAATATCAAAATAAAATTGCCAAAACTCATGTGAATGACTAAAANAGAAGATACTGGATTTGTTTAGTATAGTTCCAATAAAAGACTTATACTACCTTCATAATATCAAAATAAAATTGCCAAAACTCATGTGAATGACTAAAATTTTTCATATTAAACGATCCATTTATATCCTCCTTCCATAACTTCATACCGCTAAACAATATCTTTAAAAAAATTAAGCGGTTTTCATGCAATTATTGATGCAATTGATTTTGTGCAGAAGGTGCTGCGATACTGCATGAATGCGTAGAGCCTCAGAGTACTGGGCTGTTTTGACCTGTCCCAAAGGATAATGGCGTGTCGTGAAATACGAGAAAGGCCACTGCAAAATATTCACATCTCCTGGGAATTTAAGACTCTGCTCCCTCAGTGATGCACAGCATATCAGAGTTTAAATGACTTACAGCAGTGATTCACTGCACATTAACGCAACTTAAGTTCCCTGAGGTTCTTTCTCCATATATTGCAGCGTTTTGCAGAATGCAAGGTTCTGTTGAACAAAGAAAGGTCTCTAGTTCCTCTGCTTCCAAAAAAGGGCTTTAATTCTGCAAATAAGTGTGCTTATATATTGTTTACTCTATTCCCAGATGGGTAGGAACAACAATTTCAACTACAGCGAAGACTTTACTTATTCATCTTAGTGTTGTACTGACAACAAAGCCAAATTGAAAACTAGCATTATAAGCATATATTTCCAAACAGGAAGTTAAATAAAACAAAGGACATTATTAACTTATAATATAGTTCACTTTATGAGAACAACTTTTTCTTAGTATCTTTCAGAAAACTGAATTGATAATATTTTTCTGAAAAAGAAAAATACCACCAATTCTGTCAGTGTTTTAGAATTATACAGCTGTAGAATTATAGAATAGTTTGGATTGGAAGGACCAAGCATCTAGTTCCCACCTCCCTGACATAGGCAGACACCCTCCACTAGACCAGGTTGCCCCACCAAGCCTGGCTATGAACAATTCCAGCGATAAGGCATCCACAACTGCTCTAGGCAAGCTATTCCAGAGCCTCACCACCACAGAGTGAATTCTTCTTACTGTCTAATCTATACCTACTTTCTTTCAGTTTAAAACTATGTAGTCATCCTATCACTGCATGTCCATGTCAATGTTCATGTCATATTGTCTAAGGGTGACTCTATGACACTGTATGCCCTGTGGCCTGCTTTGTG
>VZRX01020462.1:0-18136 GCA_013398075.1 Notiomystis cincta
CAGCTGGGCATGGGCACCTCCTCTAAGGCACCTCCTCTGTGGATAAACTGCTTTTCCATGGATAATTCCGAGCAGGAAATCCATCCTCGGTGCCCAACTGCTGACCTTTCTCTCTTCCCCTTTCCAGTGCCGCCCAACCTGACGGTCCCTCAGGAGAAGTCCCCGCTGGTGACGCGGGAAGGGGACACCATCGAGCTGCAGTGCCAGGTGACCGGGAAACCCAAGCCCATCATCCTGTGGTCACGGGCGGACAAGGAGGTGGCCATGCCGGACGGGGCCCTGCAGACCGAGAGCTACGACGGGATCCTGCGGATCGTCAACGTTTCCCGGGAAATGACCGGGACCTACCGCTGCCAGACCAGCCAATACAACGGATTTAACGTCAAACCTAGAGAGGCTCTGGTGCAGCTCATCGTGCAGTGTGAGTAAAGCTTGATTTCCCCTTGATTTTCTTTTCTGTTGTGCTGAGAAAAAGTTGATTTATTCCTCCCCTAAACAAACAGCGGCAAGAGTCTTATGGCTGTTACATATTTGATGTGGGGTTGTTTGTCTCTGTAGTTCCCTGAATCCATGATTTTCATGTAAATATGGAAGTAAAAATGACATAGGAGTCTCATTTCTGGTTAAAAAAAAACCCCAACCCGAGTGTGAGGCAATCATTATTTTCCTCACAGCTTTGAATTCCTTGACACAGGAACAAGCAGATGAGATGGGAGGACATATTTCTCTAAATGCTGAGCTGATCCCGAGCTCATTTGTTGCCGCTGTGTAAAACAAGGAGGAAAAAAGGAGGGCGAGAGCTGTTCCCTGGGAGCTGATCCGCATCCAGATCCAGCCTGCTCCGCTCTGCCAGCCAGCCTGGAACGGGGAGGGAAAAGGGGAGTGGAGAGGGGGGGGATCAGTTATTTTTTATTTTGGAAACGTGCAGCATTTGTTGTTGGAACACGGCAAGTCTGGTATGAGGTGGTTTCTGGGGAATAACGGGGGGATAACGAGCCGTGCTTTGTGCTGAGCGACTCCCCTGGCTCTGCTGCCTGTCAGGACCTAATTTGGGTGTTTGATGGAGTGCAGCCCTCATTTATTCCACTTTCAGATGCCCCAATCTTCAGTCACTTGGCTCTGCAGCAGCGCTCCGTGCTCAGCACAAGTGACCTCTTTTGGGGCCTCCGGGGAAGAGCTGCTGCCTCACACGCCCTCGGTGCTGATAAGAAACTGATTTGTTTTTCCTGGCTCTGTTTGGTAACAAATTATGGATGCACTTGATTACACGGTTGGGATCTGCAGGACTTCCGTCCCAGCTTTCTCCTGCTGCTCCAGCTTTAAATCCCAAACTCGAGGCTGCAGGGAGGATGGAATTGTCTCCCTTGGGTTTCTCCTGGTTGTGGCTGTGTTAGGAGCAGGTTCATCCTGCTGGAAATTGGGAATGAGGGGTCTGTGCCTCCTGGCCTTGGAACAGACATTTTTTGCTGGAAAAAAACAGGCTCAGGGGGGACCTTGTGGCTCTGCACAAGTCCCTGNCAGATCCATGGGATGACTCCTACTGACTTCCACATTCTGGGGATGCATTGGTCGGATCCCTGTTATTTTCCCACCTTTTCCCGTTGCCAAATCCCCTCTTTTTTAAGCATTTTTGTTCTACTCAAGATGCAGAATTTTCCTAATTCTGAGAGAAGAGACACAACTTGAAAATGCTTCCAAGAAGTAGGAGTTAAACAGGTATTTCCAGGAGCTTTTCCTTTCATCTCTCCGTGTTTATAATTCTGCTCCCTTTATTCACACCCTGGCAAGTGACAAATTGGAGATGAATGGAGAAAAATTATGGAAAGCTTTGATTATTTTTCCTGTGGGAGGGAAGTTTTTGTTCCCAGTGACTTGAGCAGCGTTTCTGTACCGAGGGTGGCATTTAACCAATTGTCATAAAACCCAGTTCTTTTCAGAATTTGGGAATATTTATCCTGGATGCTTCCAGCAGTGATGAACAGGGAAAGATATTTAATGGAACAGTTTTATTTAGAGAATAACTCATGGATTTCACTGAGGATGTGCTGAGTGAGGATATTCCCATTCTTTGGAAGGTTCTCCTTGTGACAGCAAGATTTGGTCGCACTCAAAGGGGTTCATTAATCTATTTTCATGGAATTATGGAATGTCCTGAGTGGGAATGGACCCACCAGGATCACAAATCCAACCCCTGGCCCTGCACAGACACCCCAACAATCCCAGCCTGTGCAACCTTGGGAATGGGCCCATTCCCTGGGAAGCTGTTCCAGTGTTCCACAGGGCAAATCTTTCCATGGAATTACTACTCCAGGTCACATCTGTTGGGTCAAGCTAAAGAAAAATGAAAGGAAAATTCAGAGATAAAGGTTTGGTTTTTTTTTCAATTGACCCCTACGTCAAATGAGTTTTTTGTTTTCCTCACCTCTTTCCCACTGCCGTCCCTTTATCCCATCTCAGGGCTGTCAGGATCCCAGCCTGGGAGTTCTCCAGGAAAATTCCAGATTTTTGGGCTTGGTCACAGTTTGGCCTTGAGCTTTGGTTTAAGAGTTTTTTCTTCTTCACATTTACCTTAAATCCTAAAACTTTTGTGGAAAAATGAAAATCCTGGAGTCACAGAATGGTTTGGGTGGGAAGGGAATTCCAAATCCATTCCATTCCAACCCTCTCCATGGGCAGGGACACCTCCCATATCCCAGACTGCTCCAAGATGAGTCTTCTTCTGTGTTTGGTTTCCCATCATGGCTTAGATGGGATATTGGGAAGGAATTCTTTCCCGGGAGGGTGGGATGGGGCTGGAATAGAATTCCCAGAGAAGCTGTGGCTGCCCCTGGATGCCTGGAAGTGCCCAAGGCACTCCTGGATGGAGCTTGGAGCAGCCTGGGATAGTGGAAGGGGTCCCTGCCCATGGAATGGGTGGCACTGGGTGATCTTCAGGGTCCCTCCCAACCCAAACCACTCCCTGATTCCATTTTATGATTTTTCCAGCTGCAATCGTGAATAAATAAAGAACTCATGGAATAACTCAAACCCTGCTGGTGACACACAGGGCCCAACCCAGAGACAATTTTCCAGTTCCACTTTTCCAGCTGCAGGAGAGGGCTGGGGACACAAAAGTGCCACCAGGTGCCACCCAAGGCAGCGTTTCCATCGCGTCCCTTCCCAAGCGATCGGAGCAGTGAGGGTGGGATCCTTTCCCAGGTGGACGTCGTTTCCCCCTCTCCCTTTTCCTTCTGCGCTCCATAAAATCCCATGTGGAGCACAAACTCCTTCCCAAACTCATCTGCCTCCAAACACTTGGAAAGCCTCTTAAAACATCCCAGATATTTCATGGCAGCCTGGCTGGCAGAGCTCCAGTGGCCGCATCGGGATGCACGGAATGTTCTGGAATTCCGTCTGAGCTCGGATTTATGTGCGTTGTTCTTCCTCGGGAATAAATTCCAAATAACTCTGGAAAAGGAGCTCATCCTGCAGGAATTAGATTGGGAGTAGAACAGAGCTAATTAAGGAGAAAGACGAGGCTGAGTGATGTTCTCAGGTGCTGAGTGGAGCGGCATAAATGAGTTATTCCCATTTTCCGTCAGCCCTGAGTCCTCTTTCCTTGATTTTAGATTTCTTTGCAGCTGGGAATGGGAAAAGGAATTTTTCTGCCTCGGAAAGGCGATTTGGCAGCTCAGGAATGTGCTGGGTCTGCTCTCAAAATATCTGCCTGATGAAATATTTATATGCAAATATGGTATTAATAATGAAACCAAAGCTGTTGCGGGAGAAGGGAGACTTCCCCATCCGAAATGGGGCTGGGATTAATGACCTAAAAACCCCTGGAATTTTAGGAGACTAATTAGGAGAAACTTTTTGGACAGGTAGAGTGGCCAATCCCTATGGGAATTTACCAACTTCATAGAATTGTGTTGTGAATGGGGATCAGGAGTGTGGGAAAACTCCCAAAGAGTGAAGTCTTCCAGATTATAAAATTTTAATTATGAAAACTCATTAAAAAGGGATAACCAAGGAATTTGTCAAATCAAATGGGGCAAACATCTTGATTTTTAAATAAATCTGTTGTAAATCTGTGTTTAAGCAGGCTGAAAGGATGAAGGAAATCAGAATTTGCATTTAATATTAATATTATTTACATCCCTTTTTTTCCCCTTTCTGGTTGAAGATTTGAGTGGGAAAAGCTGATTAATATTCAGGACAAATATTACATAACCCAATCCATTCCCAGGCCGGTGCATTTATCACTTTCTGAATGAATTCTTTCTCCAGAGATAAAAGTTGGGTTTAATTTGGGCCATCTGTGGTAGGAGAAAGGACAGCCTAAAAAAAAAGTTTAGAACCAGGTCTAATTTTTTTAATTCTGAGCCATTTTTCCCCTTCTCTTCCAATAAAGAAATGGCCTTAACATCTTGAAAACATCAAAATAACGCTCTTGGAATTTTGATTTGCTTTCCAAATTGTTTTTTCCCCATCCTGGAATTCCATGTTCCTGCCCAAAGGATTTTCCCAGGATAATGGGTTGATGCTGCTAAGCTGAGCTGAAAGCTTCAACCTTCCTATGGGGATATTTATTGATATATTTAATTTCATGTATAAATATGGAGACATTTAGGCACTCCAGATGGATAATTCCCACTGTCCTGGTGTTTCACCTATGGATCATTCCCAGCTCCTTCATTCCTAGTCCAGAAACTTCCCAGAAAAATGTGAAACAACAAAATCTCTTCCCTGAGATCCTCCTCTGATCGAGGATTTTGGAATAACCTAGAGGCAACGATGCCTTTGGGTGTAATTTATCCACATGGAGCAAGACAGGGAAAAAAATTATGGAAATCACGGATGGCTGGATCAGGAAAGAGAAATCCCAGGAGCTTTTTGACATTTAACAAGGTCAAGGGCAATGTGAGTTTGGTGACCCAGGGAGGTGATGAATATTCAAACCTTGGCACAGTGGAAAATTTAAATGAGAATCAGATAATCTGAATTTTTTCTTATTTTATATTGAAATTATTATCACAGAGAGACCTTCCTGAGGTGTGGCTTTTCCTTGTCAGAAATTCAAAAAAAAAAATCCCAGAGCGCTCCAGAACCTGAATAAACAGAGATGTTAATGAGGGAAAAAATGGGATTATTCACATTGGGTTTTTTGGGAATTGGAGAGGATAATCCTGCACTATCTGAGGGCAGGAGCAAAGAAACTTCCAGATAAAAATGGGTTTGGATTTGGAAGGAGAAAGAATGAGTGGGAAGAGCTGGAAATATTCCATATCCATATTTAAAATAGGAAGGATCAGAGCTTTGCTTGCTCCAAACCCTGAACAATTCCAGGGATGGAGCAGCCACAGCTCCTTCTATTCCCAATTAATAACAAGAGGTTGAATTTGAAGGGGAAATGGGAATTCCAACCCAAAAGAGCTGAGGAAAATCCCTGAAATTCTTCACCAGGCCTTGTGGAATTCAGGGATATCCATCCCCACAGTTACCATGGGAAGGGGGTGCCCAGCAGGATGAAGGGAATGTTGTATCTGGAATATAAAGGAGTCGCAAAACACAAGGACAAGTCAGCACCAATCAGGGGAAGGTAAATTGGAATAATTAATTGTCCATTTAGTTAATTTTTAACAGCAGAAAATGCTGAGTAAATATAATTCCTTTGTTGTCCTGTAATACCTGGAGATTAATTCCCATAATTTGACAAAATTAAGATTATTTGGATTGACACAGGACACAAATAATTCTGTCCGTGGATGCTGCTGGAATTTGTCCCAGCTGATTTTGCAGCTCCATAAATCCCTCTCCTCCTGTCTCCTTTCCCAATATTCAACTTTGTGCCTGTAATTGCCTCATAAAACAGACTTTGGAAGGCAGTCCACGGATTTAAAGCCAGGCTGCTGCTTTCCCTGTGCTGCCTCCCAAATCCTTTGGATTTTATTCCCAATTCCAGCGTTATTATTCAGGCCTGGTGTCCACGGCTGCTCATGGAGAGGTTTGCAAATCATTTTGCCTGTGGAGCTGGGAATGGCTTCAGCAGGAAAATTCCTTCCAGCAGGAATGAAATTAGAGCTCTTTGTGTCCCAAATAATCAGGTTTTCCAGTGGAGCTGGGCCATGGGATGATGGATTCCATATTGGAATTGATGGATGCAGGGAATGCTGGGAGGGTCTGGAGGAATGCTGAGTTTTTGGAGAGATTTTCCTTGGGTTCCACCAGGCTTGGAGGAACCACCTCAGGAGGGAAATCTTTGAAGGGAAGAGGAGGCTTGAGTGGAATCACTGAGGTTGGAAAAGCCCTCTGGGATCATCAAATCCAGCTGTTCCAAACACTTCCAATGCCACCACTGACCCCTATCCCCAAGTGCCACATCCACAGGGCTTTGAAATCCCTTCAGGAATGGGCACTCCAAAACTCCCTGGGCACTTCCAATCCCTGAGCACTCTTTCCATGGGGAAATTCCTGCTGCTGTCCAAGCTGAGCCTGCCCTGGCCCAGCCTGAGGCCGTTCCCTCTCCTCCTGTCCCTGTTCCCTGGGAGCAGAGCCCAACCCCCCTGAGCCCCCTCCTGGCAGGGACTTGTGCAGAGCCACAAGGTCCCCCCTGAGCCTGTTTTTTTCCAGGCAAAAATGTCTGATCCAAGGCCAGGAGGCACAGACCCCTCATTCCCAATTTCCAGCGTTATCCTTTGCCAGGTAAAATCCACGACTCCGAACCTGGAAGCAAACAGAAACCCATGGAATGGCTGAGGTTGGAAAGATCACCAAGTCCAGAAGGATATCCAGCACTGCCAATCTCTGCTGGAATTGGAAAAGTCTAAAATCCCAGGATTGTTTGGGTTGGAAGGGACCTTAAGGCTCCTCCAGTTCCATGGGCATGGTCGTTTCCAACCTTCAGGATTCTCCAAACTTCTTGGATCCACTTCAAGGTTGGGTCAGATGAGGCTTGGAGCAACCCGGATCCCTGCTCCAGGTATAAATCATGGATAAGAGTTGGTTTCTGTCTCATGGATTTGGGCTTTGGCTGATGTGGAAAAGAATCCCAAAATCCTGGAATGGTTTGGTTGGAAGGGACCTTAAACCCATCCAATTCCAGCCTTGTCAGGGCAGGGACACCTCCCACTATCCCAGGCTGCTTCAAGAGGATTGAGAATAATGGGAAAGCAAGGAAAACAGGGAATTCAGAGTGTTCCAGGATATTTTTCATGGCACAGCTTCCAAATATATCCAAGGTGTGCCCTGATGGAGTTGGAGGTGGAAATGAAAAGAGAGAAAAACATTCCTTCGATACTCTGAAAATTCAGTTTTGGAGACAAAACAGGGCTTGATGAAATTGCTCGAGCGGGAAGATGAACTCCAGGAGGAGAGGAAAGAGCTGGGAGAAGGAGAGGAGCAATGGATGGATTTCCTGGGAACAAAAGGGCAGGTCTGTGGGAAACCCTGGAGGGAAAAAGCAGACTCAGAGGCAATAATATGTAATTTTTTAGACTCCTGCGGGAGGAGGAAAACAAGGAGATGTTGGAGTTCATTCCCTTCTCCCTGAAATTTCTGGAGACAGGAGGCAAATCCATCTGCCCTAAAGGCAGCTCCAAAATCAGAGGTGATACCCCTTATTTCTGCATTTATTTATTTATTTGTGAGTTTTTTTTGTTGGAGTGGAGCCTAAACACAAATCCAGGCTCAAAGATGACGAGCAGGGCTTGGTTCCTTGAAATATTCCAAAGGGGATTAAATTACAGCATTCAGCACCAGGAAAATCCAAATGGAGTCAAACTCTGTTTCTCTGAGGTTTTTTATGTCAGGGCAATTTCATTTCAGAGCAAGGCTCTGCTTTAATGCTGGGCATGGAGCTGCATCTGAAATGTGGAATATCCTGGGATGGTTTCATTTTAGGAGCTGTAATTCCGTCTTTCCCTGTGGCCACAGGGCTGAGCTTTGGGGTTGGAAGGACCTTAAATCCCATCCAGTTCCAGCAGGGACACCTTCCACATCCCAGGCTGCTCCAACCAGGCCTTGGACACTGCCAGGGATCCAGGGGCAGCCACAGCAAATCTGGGAATTCCAACCCAGCCAGGAATTCCTTCCCAATATCCCACCCAGATCTCCCCTTTTCCAATCTGAAGCCATTCCCTCCATCCCTTGTCCCCAGTCCCTCTCCAGCTCTCCTGGAGCCTCTTCAGGCCCTGCAAGGGGCTCTGAGCTCTCCCTGGATCCTTCCCTTCTCCAGGGGAACATTCCCAGCTCTCCCAGCCTGGCTCCAGAGGAAAGGTTTTATCCCATTGCTGTTTCAGCACCATTTGGTGCCTCCATCAATGCTCAATTCCAGCATTCCTTCCTTTAAAAGAATTTGATCTCTTCTGAATCCCAGAAGGGATGAAGGGAAGGAAGGAGGGATTTGTATTCCTGCTTTTCCCAGTGTCTCTTCTTTCCTCATGTATAAAAATCAGGAAAACCGACCTAAACCCAGTCCCTGGGGGATTTCCTTTGGTGTGGATCTCTTGTTGCAGGTGCCAGTCAGGACTCCCCAGTGATGATTTTAATGGATAATGCAAATCTTGGAATTCCCAGAGAAGCTGTGACTGCCCCTGGGTCCCTGGAAATGTCCAAGGCCAGGCTGGATGGGGCTTGGAGCAGCCTGGGACAGTGAGAGGTGTCCCTGCCATGGGATGGGATTTAAGTTCCATTCCAACCCAAAGCATTCCAGGATTCCATGACCATCCCACGACCCAGTGGATCCATCAGGAACATGTTTGCTTCGTTTATTTTTAGGGAGCCTCACACTCCGTGAGGGCAGCAGCTCCATTTTTGGCAGGCTGGGCTCTGTTTTGTTTTCCAGCTGAATTCTGGTATGGTGGGAATTCCGGGGGAGCTGTCAGAGCCCCCAACTCCTGGGATGATCCAAGGGGATGTTTTCAGGGATCCACCAGGGATTCAAGGGGCACAAATCTTTAGAAATTGATGTCTGGGCTGGGTTGGGTTTGGGTTTTGACTCATCCAGCAGGGGAATGGTTGGGATGTTTGTGTTTGGTGTCAAAGATTGGTAATTGTGTGGTTTGGGATTTGGAGGTTGCTGGGTTGGATTTGGGTTGGGAAGGGCATCAAAGCTCCTCTCATTCCACCCCCGGTGTCATGGGGCACTTCCACCATCCCAGGGTGCTCCAAGCCCCATCCAGCCTGGCCTTGGGCACTTTCAGGGATCGAGCAACCACAATTTCCCTGTTCCAGACCATTCCCAGCCTCCCAGCCAGGAATTCCTTCCCAATTTCCCACCTCAACAGACCTTTTTCAGTCTGAAGTTTTGCATGGAGCTAAGAGAGGCTCAGGACAGAGCAGTAAAATCCGTCTGTGAGGGATGAAAAGTCCAATTTAAAGCTTGGGCTGGTTCCTGAGGAGGCCAACCAGCAGCACAGGGTCCTTTTGCTTCCTCTGCAGCTCATATTTTATGGAATAAAACTGTTTTCCAGCTGTATCTTCTCCTAGGGAATGGTGCCTAGCTCTCTCTTCGATCTCCCCTCACCGAGGACCTTAAGAGGGTTGTGATTCCTCCTCTAGCACTTTTATTTCATTAAAACAGACACACTTCCTATTTCTGAGGCAGCTGCCTTTATGCTCTCCTGGCTCAGTGCTGCCTCATGGGTGCAGCTCTGAGGTTGGGCCTCGTCCCTCTCTGTCACTTTTGGGGTCACCTCTGTCAGCAGCCCTTGGGTGAAGCCTCTCCCAGGGCTCTTGGAGGAGCCAGAGGTGCCCAGGTGGCCAAAAAAGCTGAGGAAACTCAGGGGGGATCAGGAACAGGAGGTGGAAGGAGCAGGGCAGGGATTGTCCTCCCATGGGCACTGGGAGGTGACACCTCAAACCCTGGGGGCAGCTCCGGCCTCCTCGGGACCAGAAGGACATTGAGGGGCTGGAGAATGTCCAGGGAAGGGAATGGAGAAGCAGGAATTGCTGAGGGAGCTGGGAAAGGGCTGGAGAAGCAGGAATGGCTGAGGGAGCTGGGAAAGGGCTGGAGAAGCAGGAATGGCTGAGGGAGCTGGAAAAGGTCTGGAGAAGCAGGAATGGCTGAGGGAGCTGGGAAAGGGGCTGAGCCTGGAGCAGAGGAGGCTCAGGGGGGACCTTGTGGCTCTGCACAAGTCCCTGCCAGGAGGGGGCTCAGGGGGGGTCGGGCTCTGCTCCCAGGGAACAGGGACAGGAGGAGAGGGAACGGCCTCAGGCTGGATATTGGAAGAATTCCTTCCTGGAAAGGGCTGTCCAGCCCTGGAACCTCTTCTGAAGTGCTTCCCTGAGAGTATCCAAGGAATCCCATGGCCAGGTCTCCAGGATTTTGTTCCCTCAGGAATGTTGTTCATTCCCCCTGTCCCAAGCTGTGTCACTGCAGTTCTCCAGTGCCCAGCTCTGGAGTGGGAGCAGATTCCAGCCTCTCTCCCACGAGCTGTAGGGACCAAACACCTCATTCCTCCTCCTTTTCCCATTGAGAAACACTAAAACAGGGTAAATACACCCCAAACTGGTCCTTCTGCCTCAGCCCAGGGCTCCTTGTCCTGCTTTTCCTTCTCAGGAGACACCAGGAATGATCAGGGAGAAATTCTGGGCTGAGAATTTCCTCCAATAAATTCCCATTTTTCCCCTGTCCTGCTGTTCTGAGCTGTTCTCTTCCAGCCCTAATTTATTTTTTTTTCCATTTTCTTTAAACCTGCCCAAAGGTTTTTTTTTCTGGAACCTGAGGACAATTTGCCCTCCAGCTCTGAGCCGATTCCCTCTCATTTTCCACGGATCCCAGGCTGAGCCATCTCCAGGGTTTCAATCCCTGACCCCAAATTTTCAAGCTCTGACCTTGGCTGCTTAAAAACAGGGGAAGCTCAATGAATTTCAGTCTCTGAGGTTTGTTCTAAGTCCCAAGCTCTGAAGGAGATGAAAACCTCACCTGGCCCAAAGGTAAATGCATAATTTCACTTAAATCCACATCAAACAGGCCCCAGATCTCCCAAGGACAGAGAAGGAAAGAAATTTGGGAGGTTTATTGGGAATTCTGACCAACAAAATCAAACCCAGCTGGGTTCTAAAGCCACCAGACACCTCTCCCAATCCCAGGGTGCTCCAAGCCCCATCCAGCCAGGCCTTGGACACTTCCAGGGATTCTGGGGCAGCCACAGGGATGGGGCATTCCTTGGAATTTTCATTAAATGACTGAGCATGTGTCCCACACTGTGGGAAGATTCCCATTGCCTCAGAATGATATTTTCCAGGATTCTCTTCTGCAATTATCAGGATCTCTCCTTTTCCCATTTATTTGGTTTTTTTTTTCCCATTTATTTAAGTAAATTTGCTTTTGCTTTCCTGTGGGAATCAAGGAATATTTTGTCCCATAATCCAGCAAACCCCACTTTAATTCATAATTCTGCTTATCCTTTATGGGGCTCGTGATGACGTCTTTTTAAATACATGCAAATTTCATTTTTATTTCTCTGGAAAAATTATGGATTTAAACCTTTAAAAAGATCCAGGCACTCTGGGATTGTGATGTTTCCGTACCCATCTGCTTCTGGAAGTTGTTGGGAGACATTTCCATGGAGATCACGGAGTGGAGAGGGATAAGAGCAGCTGGAAATCACTTAGGAGTTGTAAATACTGAATAATTCACTTGTCTGGATTTGGGATGCGCTCCCACATTCCCATGTTGGAGCGTGGCTGTGTAGGATAATGAGAGAGGAATGACTCCTGGAGCTCCCAGAGGGGTCCTGCCATGGCTCCTGGGGTTTTGATGGATTCATCCCAGGACAATTCCCATGGAGCAGGGATGCTGCCTGTGGAGCTGCCAGCTGCTCCCAAATTTTTCCAGGGGGCTGATTGGGCAGTTGGGTTCCAGCAGGGCTGGGATTGGAGCACTTCCATGCTCCCACTTGGGTGTTTGCACAAATCCCTTGGGATGGAGCCTTGCTGGAGCAGGGAATGCTCTCCAGCCCTTCCCTGGGTGCTTTCCCAGAGGAGTTGATTGGAAGAATTTTTTATTTTCTTATTATTTTATTTTGTTTTCTACCGTATTAAAAGGCAGGAGAGCTTCAAAATTCATTTTCCTTTTGAATTCCATATGGAAATAATCCCCAGCACAGCCAGAGGCACCCAGAGGGAACAGCTGGAGGCTGGAAAAATGTGGGAATAACACCTGCAGAGGGGTGGGAATGGGGAAAGGCTTTGCCAGCATCCCAATGAGCCCTGCAGTGCAGCTGAATGGAGCCAACATTCCCAGCAGGATCCAGCATCCCGGGATCTGCTGGAGGCTGAATTCCCAGTGCTGCTTCTCCAGCGGGTTCTGCTTCTGGTTTTCCCTTCAGAATAAAAAATGGCTGTGAGTTATCCAAAGGAAAAATTCCCGATATTTGCCTTAAACCTGCTGTGAATCTCTTCCCTGGATCTGTTCCCTTCAGTTCTCTCCCAGCCACTGCTGGTTGTTCCATGGAATCATGGAATGGTTGGGGTCGGAAGGGATTTTTGGGATCATCCAGTCCCACCCCTGCCATGGCAGGGACACCTTCCACTGTCCCAGGCTGATCCAACCCCAGTGTCCAACCTGGCCTTGGACATTCCAGGGATCCAGGGGCAGCCACAGCAAATCTGGGAATTCCAGCCCAGCCAGGAATTCCCAATTCCCAATATCCCATCCATCCCTGCCCTCTGGCAGTGGAAGCCATTCCCTGTGTCCTGTCCCTCCATCCCTTGTCCCCAGTCCCTCTCCAGCTCTCCTGGAGCTCCTTTAGGCCCTGGAAGCAAATTGGAATCCCGCTCCTTTTATCCCAACTCTACTTTTCCCAGGAGAGAATCCACCCAAAATCCAGTGGGATCCATTCCCTGTGTCCTGTCCCTCCAGCCCTTATCCCAAGTCTCTCTCCATCTTTCCTGCAGCTCCTTCAGATCCTGGAAGGCCACAATGAGCTCACCCCAAAGCTTCTCCTCTTCAGGCTGAACATTCCCAACTCTTTCCCAGCTTTTCCTCACAGCAGAGCTGCTCCATCCCTTGGATCAGCCTCTGGAGTTGCTCCAGCAGCTCCAGGTCCTTCCTGTACATCCAATTCTGCCCTATTCCTACATAAATATTGAATATATGAATAAATCATTGGGGATTTTATTACAAAAACGTCACCCCCATTTCCAACCGCATCAGATAAAATAACTGCTTTAGAATCCATCAAATATTTCCAGATGTTTCCTTGGAGATGCAGGGCTGGAAGTTAAAGAAATTCCATACTTTTTTCTTGAGGGTGACATTCAGAGCCTGGGAATGATGGATCAGGAGGAGACAGAAAATAAAAACACCCCAAAATTGACTCTTGGTCCAAATCTTCATTGGAGGCTCCTCCTTCTCAGGCTGGAGACAAATCCTGCGAAGGAACTTTTCCCTCACAGGAAAACTCGCCCTCAGTAACTTAAAAAAATACAAGGAGAGGGAAGAAGCTGGAATGATTGGAAGCTGAAAGGGCTCTGCTTTTGCGCTGCAGATCTCTGAGGGAATAAAATCATTTCTGGGATGTTCCAATCAGATCTTGGAAATGGCTCTGGCTAAAATCATCCTGGATTTGGTGGCATCTTAAAGAGATGGTGGCTTAGCAGAATTCCACATCTGGGAATGGGAGATCCCACTTCCCACCTGGCCTGGGATATCCTGGATCATCCCCAGGGATACAGTGCAGCCCCATCCCCATCCAGATCCAATCCCAGGAAACCAGCAGCAGGACAATGGGAAACAGCCTCCAGTTGCTCCAGGACAGGGTGAGATGGGAATTTTGGGAAGAATTTCCTCACTGGAAGAGGGGTTAAACATTGGATTAGGATGTCCAGGGAAATGGTGGAGTCTCCATCCCTGGAAGTGTTGAAAAAATGAGGAGAAATGACTTCTGGATGTGGTTTATTTGGCATGGGGGGACTTGGCCAAGCTGGTGATCTTGGAGCCTTTTCCAGGTCTTTTCCAGCTTAGTGATTCCAGGATTCCAAGGTGGTGAGGGTGGGATAAGACCCTGCCAAATTCTGTCATCCAACCTGATTTGTCATTTCCTCCTCTGGTTTTTTGGGGGTGCAAATCCTGCCCCAGGACCAATCAAAGGTTATTCCTTCTCCATCCCAGGTTTTTGTTGGATACCATCCCTGTGCTGTGAATCCAACAAAGCCAATGGAAACCCAAGAGGCTCCAAATTTTATTACTATTTATTTGTAATTCCCATCTCTGGAGCTGGGAGAGAGGAACTCATTATTTGCTTAGCTTAAAATGCAAATTGGAGAGGCCAAACGAGCAGGTGAAGCCTCAGCTCGGGGCCACACATTGGGAATAAATTCCCAGAATTTTCTCCTTAACAAATCCCACAATAAAAGCCAGGATTTGATCCTCCCCATGAGGAGCAGCTGTGTGGTTCAAACCAAACAAACATCTCGCTGTCATTTCTCTGGATAGCTCCAGAACTTTCCTTTTTCCCGTTCTCTAATCCTTAAAACATGAATGTACTTAGGCTAAAAAACTTCATTAAACATTAATAGAGAGCCTGATTTAACTCCAGCCCCATTTGCTTCCCAGAGATAATTGTGGAAGAGAATGAACCGTGCTCCCTCGGCAGCTCTGCTGGATATTTTTCCAAAACTAATAGTGGAATTATGAAAGGAATAAGGAGGGAAAAAGTAAATTAAATCAAATTGCCAAAGCCTTGGGGAAGAGCCGATGCAAATGAGTTCAACGCAAACAACTCCGGTTTTTCTTCTGAGCATCTGGGAAGTCACAATCCTAGAAAAACAATGGAAAAACCTGACGGAAAAACGAGCCCTTAACTCTGGTCAGGGCTTTTATCAGCCCTTCCCTTTCCGATTAAAGTTATTACCTGCAAAAGCGGGATTCGGGAACGAGCAGCCCGAGTTAATTTTCTCTTCCTGTCACTGGGGATCATCAGCCCCTGGATAGATGGGAATTGTGGGATTTAAAGACTTTTTTGACCTTAAAGGCAGGGGAAAGTTTCATTTAAAAGCTGTTTATAAGGCTAAAGTAGCTTTATAAGTAAATAAAGCAGGGGGAGAAGAGGGAAGGGCCTGAATACAAATTTCCGTGGGAGGTGAAATCATTCCCTGGATTCCGAGCATTAAATGGAAGCCGCAAGGAAAACAAAGGAGGCAACGTTATTCCAAACCAGAGATGAGTTTGGGATGTTCAAACATTCCAAGGATTTATGAGCAAGGGGAAAAAATTATGGAAAAATCATCCATTAAAGGCTTTTTAATACCTCAAACACAAAGTTTCTGGAATATTCCTGTCCCAAAATTCCTGTGCTCTCCCTCGGGGATTTAGGATCAGGAGAGTCCTCAGCAGATGCTGCTTGAGCAGGTTTTTGTTGTTATTTTAGAGATTATTCTGTACCTGGCTCCAAGTCTCCACGGGAGAATTTTCCCTGGATTTAAAGGTGGATTTTGGTGTGGCTGGAAGGGCTGGAGAGGTCGTGGATATGGAATTATCTTGGCTGGAAAGGGGAAAGGGAAAGGGAAAGGGAAAGAGAAAGGAAAAGGAAAAGGAAAAGGAAAAGGAAAAGGAAAAGGAAAAGGAAAAGGAAAAGGAAAAGGAAAAGAAAGGGGGAAAGGAAAGGAAATGGAAAATGAAAAGGAAAGGGAAAGGGAAAGGAAAAGGAAAAGGAAAAGGAGGAGAAGGAAAAGGAAAAGACAATGGAAGAGGAGCTGGAGAGGACTCTGTGAAGATCCTTCTCTTCAGGGTTTCTGTATTTTAATGCTTTATATAAAGCAGCTCTTAGTAAGGATACAAAACTTCCCTGTGCCACCCTGGAACGGGAGGATTTCAGGAATTCTCCCCTCTCACGGATTAAAATGAGCTGAGTTCTTTAGAACATCCTGGCATTCCCTGGTTTACATCCCGTTGGGAACACAGGCACATTTTCCATGCGTGTTCCTGCTCTGGCCAGGTTATCCTTGTTTTCCAGCAGTGATAAAGTTTTCCAAATGGCAGTGGGAAGTTGGGTCTGTGCACACACACTGGATGTTGGGTATATTTTATTTATTTGGTGTTTCTCTGGAATCAAAAGTCTGGCCGAGTTTGAAGCTGCGAGTGTGAATTATTTAAAACTGGTTTATTTTGAGTTAGGCTGTGCTGGGTGGGGGGAACTGGTTTGTTCTGGGTTTACTGGGACAGCAGAACCTCCATCAGCATGGAGTTAAAGTATCCAGGGAGGATGATTTGGGATGAAGCTCCTGGGGTGAGGAGTTCATGGAACATTGGGAATATCCCGAGCTGGAAGGATCCCACAGGGACCATCCAGCCCAGCCCCCAGCCCTGCACAGATATCCCGACAATCCCAGTTGGGCATCCCTGGGAGCAGTGTCCGAAGGCTCCCGGAGCTCTGGCGGCCTCGGGAATGCCTCGGGAATGTGCCCATGGAACATGGAGCCACCAGCTCAGCTCTGTGCCCGCGGCGTTGTCCCCTTGTTATCCCCTCGTTGTCACCTCATGCACTTTATCCTAGCAAATCCCAGAATTCCCGAGTGGTTTGGGATGGAGGAGACCTTGCAGACCATGTCACTGCACCCCTGCCACAGGCAGGAGCAGCTCCACCATACCGGGCAGCTCCAAGCCCTGCCCGAGTTAAGACAAGGCTTGGTTTTATCCGGTGTCATTCCAAGGGATGTTTTGACAAGGACCTGGGTTAGTCTTGATTCCTGGGATGGCTCCTAAACAGGAAGCTGGGTTAGTTTGGATGCCTAGGACAGTTCCTAAACAAGAACCTGGCTTAGTCCTGTCTCTAGGAGAGGTCGTAAACAAGAATCTCCATTAATCCTGTCTCTAGAACTGGTCCTAAACAAGAACCTGGGTTACTCCTGTCTTTAGGACCAGCCCTAAACAAGAACCTGGGTTACTCCTCTCTTTAGGACCAGCCCAAAACACAAACCTGGGTCAGTCTTGTCTCTAGGAGAGGTTCTAAACAAGAACCTGCATTAATCCTGTCTCTAGAACTGGTCCTAAACAAGAATCTCCATTAATCCTGTCTTTAGGACTGGTCCTAAACAAGAACCTGGGTTACTCCTGTCTCTAGGACCGGTCCTAAACAAGAACTTGCATTAATCCTGTCTCTAGAACTGGTCCTAAACAAGAACCTCAGTTAATCCTGTTTCTAGTACTGGTCCAAAACAAGAACCTGGGTCAGTCCTATCTTTAGGACCAGTCCTAAAAAAGAACCTGGGTTATTCCTGTCTCTAGGACTGGTCCTAAACAAGACCCTGCCTTAATCCTGTCCCTAGGCCCGGCTTCCCCCCGCTAACCCGCCGCTGCCCTCCCTGTGTGTCCGCAGACCCCCCTGCCGTGGAGCCGGCATTCCTGGAGCTGCGGCAGGGCCAAGGCCGCGGAGTCACCATGAGCTGCCGCGTGCTCCGGGCCTACCCCACGCGGGTGCTGAGCTACGAGTGGCGCCTGGGCGGCCGCGTGCTGCGCACGGGGCAGTTCGACCTGCAGGACTCCACGGAGTACACGGTGAGCAGCCTCTCCCGAGACTCCTACGGCATCTACAACTGCAACATCATCAACGAGGCGGGCGCCGGCCGCTGCAGCTTCCTCGTCACAGGTAGGAGCCTGGGCTTGGGAGTGAGACCGGTTTTAAAATTGGTTATTAACGGTTTTTGGAGGGGTTTCGGTCTGTTCGGTTTTCCCAGGGGGTTGAAGTTTCTCTTCTCTGCTCGCGGAGAGTTCGGGTTTTGTTGGGTGAGGCTTGATAGGCCTCAGATAATAAAGGAAGATTCCCAGAGTTTGAGAGTTTGGGATCTCCGGGTTGGGAGTCCTTGGCAGAAGGACATGAATGGGAATTACCAACTGCCAGCCCCTGGCAGGGATTGGAGCAGCTGCGGTGGGAAAGGATTGATGAGAGAAGCAAAAAATGGGAACCAAACCAGCATCGAAGGGATCAATAACCAAGAGGAGCTCCAGTACTAGGAATGGGGTCAATGAATGGGAATTTTGGGTTTTTTTTTTGTATAAACATGGGAAAAGTCTGGTAGATAATTGTGAGGTTGGAATGATTTGGTGCATCCTGGCTGGAATAAAGTAGTTCCTCTTCCTTCTCCTCCTTCTCCTCCTTCTCCTCCTTCTCCTCCTTCTCCTCCTTCTCCTCCTTCTCCTCCTTCTCCTCCTTCT
>VZRX01020462.1:18228-30299 GCA_013398075.1 Notiomystis cincta
CTCCTCCTCCACCTTCTTCCTTTCTCCTTCCTCCTCCTCCTCTCTCCACTTCATTCTCTCCATTATTATCATCCCACATCAGTAACAAACCACAGGACAAGAGGGAACAGCCTCAGGCTGCACCAGGGAAGGTGAAAGTTGGATATTAGGGGGAAATCTCCCTGGAAAGGGCTGTGCAGCCCTGCCCGGGGCACTGGGGGAGTCACAATCCCTGGAATTGTCCAAAACCCAGGGATGTGGCTCTGGAGGCCACGGGATAGTGGTCACTGGAGGGGTGGTGGGTTGACAGCCAGATTTGATGATCCTAAAGGCCTTTTCCAACCTGAACAATTCCTACAAGATGATGCTGAAGAGCTGCTTTCATTCCTGAATTTCCGTGACAGTGGTGGAGGACCGAGTGGGTAGGTTTAGGTGTTGTTGGATAACTCTGCTCCTGCTTTGGTTGCCAAAGATCCTTCCAAGTTGAATCAGCTTGAGGAGTCTTGTTGGGATTGTGGTTGGTGAGAAAAAGGAGATTTATGTTTGAAAATCAGGATTTTTCGGTGGAAAATTTAAATATTCCTTCTCCACAGGCACCTTTTGAGGAGGGGATTGAGGGAGGCCTGAAAGAATCATCAGGCAGCAAAATTCCTCTGTTTGAAGTTGGATTTCCTCTTCTCTCCAGCTCGGAGAGCGAGGTGGGCACCTCACAGGCTCTGCCAACTTCCAGCTCCTCAGGAACAGAGGGGTGTTGGAATTTGTTCCTTTTCTCCAGCAGCAAAGGGCCTTGGGAAGTTTTCCACAGGATCCCAGGCTGGGGGAGGCTGTGCTGCCCCCAGGATAATTAATATGCTGATGGAGCCAAGCTTGGAGTATCTTTTATCTCTGGGATCTTGGAGCTGAAAAATCTGGATCTTGGAAAACTGAGGGTTTGGAAGTCTTGATTTTAAGTATTTTGGGAATTAATGAAAATAATTGGAACTGGAAGGCTCCTCTGCCTGATCCTGCAGCAGATGTGTCCAAGGCGAGATGTTCTGATTCCTGGAATCCCATCAAGTGGAGGTTCCACATCCCTCTGGTTTTCCAGGCTGGGATGTGTGGGTGAAGAATTCCCAGTTCCTCTGCACCAGCTGGGCCTGGGCTCACTGGGGGCCAAGGAGAGCTGTCTCAGCCTCCCTGAAGAATCCTGATGACTCCAAACCCACTCTGGATGGGGTTTGGAGCCACCTGGAATAGTGGGAGGTGTCCCTGCCTGTGGAAGGGGTTGGCATGAGATGATCCTGAAGGTTCCTTCAACCCGAACAGATGTGGGATTCCTGTTGGAGCAATAGTCCTGTTTCAGCTCTAAATTCCCCCAAAAGCTGCTTGGAAAGGAATGGTGGGAAAAGAAAGCACCAAAGAAGAATTTCAGAGGAGTTCGTAGAAGGAAAGATGCCTGTTGTTTTTAGGGATTTATCCCAGTTTAACTCCAGTTCCAGCCACCTGGACATGGGGTTTTCCTTCTGGGATTGCTGGCAGCTCCATGGATTCTGTCAGGAGATGATCCTGAAGGTCCCTTCCAACCCGAACAGATCTGGGATTCCTGTTGGAGCAATAGCCCTGTTTCAGCTCTAAATTCCCCCAAAAGCTGCTTGGAAAGGAATGGTGGTGGAGAAATTCAGGATGTTCAGAGGAAGAATTCATAGAAGGAAAGATGCCCGTTGTTTTTAGGGATTTATCCCAGTTTAACTCCAGTTCCAGCCACCTGGACATGGGGTTTTCCTTCTGGGATTGCTGGCAGCTCCCTGGATTCTGTCAGGACAATGGACATTCTTGTTCCTGTTACTGGTACCAGTAAAAAGGGGATGGATTTACTGGAATCCCCTCCCAGGGACCCTGCTCTGATAACAGGGGACACCTTCCATATCCATCTCTTTTGGGAATAAAGGAAACAATTTTTTCCAGCTTCCCAGCTGGATTTTTCCTCAATAAAACTTGGTTCCAGTAGGAAAAAAAGTGGATCTACTGTCACGTGGAGACTTTTTTTCCCTATCTTGGACTTACCTAAATCCCTGGAAGTGTCTTAAGGCCAGGTTGGATAGGGCTTGGAGAACCCTGGGATAGTGGAAGGAGTGGAAATTTGATGAACTTTAGGGTCCCTTTCCACCCAAAGAATTCCATGATGGGAACGGCACCCCCTTGGCAGGAATTTCACACTGCACAAAGCAGATCCCACAATTCCTGATGGTTCTGCTCCTTCCAAATGGGATCCAACCTTTGGCTGACTCCATTCAGAGCTTGCTGGAGGTGTTTTCCCAGCCACCAACTTCTCCAAATCTTGGGATTTTAGTCCCAAAGGCGGCTCTGAAGGAAAGCAGAAAAATCGTTTGGCCTCAAATGAGTAAACTTGGTTCAATTTATCCATCAGCATTTAGATCCCAGACCTTGGAAATTTATTCCAAGGCAAATATTTTGCCAGGATTGAGGCAGTTGGGGTGGTTTTAGCAAACCACAAAACTGAAAATGAGTCCTAAAATTATTTTATTATGTTTTTTATTTCCCATCCCTCTCTGTGGTCATTTAGGGTTCATCCCATCCTGCTCATTTATGTCGGATTAAGGATGCTGGAAGTAACACTTTGACTTTTCTTAGTCTCTTAAGGTTAAAACCGAGTTTATTTAGGAAATAAATTCTTTGACACTGCTCTCAGAGCCCCAGGGAACTGAAAATGCTGAAAAAAAAATGATGAAATGGTTAAAAAGTAGGCTTAGATTTCACTGGGCTGTGAATAGAGACAAGAAACTGGGCACTTCTTAGACATTATTGGGAAAAAAAAAAGCTCAATAAATAACTCCAAGGCAGGAATGTGGCAGTTGTGTGGAGCTTTTGTTTTGGGGGGAATAATGGGTTGTTGTAACCCATTTTTAGCTGGTTTATTTCTGGGTTTTCAGGCAGGAAAATAGAAACTGGGGCTGCAGGAAATCATTGGTAGGCTCAGAGAAAGCTTCGCAGTGCAGCATTTAAAGCAGCCTGCCTTGAAAGATTTATTCTGACCCCAGAGCCTATGAAATCTCTTTTTTTTTCTTTCCCTGTATATTTTGAGCCAGATTGGAGGAGATGAAAGCCAAATAAATCACACTTGGAAAAGGGGTTAATTTATAGCATCTGGGCCAACGTGAGGCAGATGTAACCTGCCAGTCTCTTCAAAATAAATAAGAAGTGACAAGGCAAATTGTGTTTGTGGGGAAGCAGAGCTGAGTTCATGCTCCTCACAGCTTCACCACCTCGAGAGTTTTTATTCAGGGCCAGATCATATCCAGAGAGCAACAAAAAGTCCATCCCAGGCTGTGGCTCCGTGAAACCCTGCCAGGACTGGGAGCAAATAAATCAAACCAGGCCCGGGAATGGCCGTGAGGATGAGGAGCCTCCCTGAGGAAGGCTGGGGAAGGATGGGGATGAGCACGGGGAGCTTCTCCCTCCCTGGAGCAGCTGCTGAGGTCCCCGAGGTTCCTCCAGGACACTCACAGCCTGGCCTGGCCAGCTGGGGACACCCCAGGAATGGCTTTTTCACTTGGCTTGGGTTCCTCAAGGCAGGCTGGGCTGATCTCAGTGTGTTCCGGGTTCTCCAGGGCAAAGGAGGGGTGAAGTGGGATTTGGGCTGGTGCCAGGAAGGCTGGTGGCATCTCTTACTCTTACTCTCACTCTTACTCTTACTCTTACTCTTACTCTTACTCTTACTCTTACTCTTACTCTTACTCTNTTCTCCTTCTCCTTCTCCTTCTCCTTCTCCTTCTCCTTCTCCTTCTCCTTCTCCTTCTCCTTCTCCTTCTCCTTCTCCTTCTCCTTCTCCTTCTCCTTCTCCTTCTCCTTCTCCTTCTCCTTCTCCTTCTCCTTCTCCTTCTCCTTCTCCTTCTCCTTCTCCTTCTCCTTCTCCTTCTCCTTCTCCTTCTCCTTCTCCTTCTCCTTCTTCTCCTTCTCCTTCTCCTCCTCCTTTCTCCTTCCTCCTCCTCCTCTCTCCACTTCATCCTCTCCATTATTATCACCCTGCATCATTAACGAGCCACAGGACAAGAGGGAACAGCCTCAGGCTGCACCAGGGAGGGTGAAAGTTGGATATTAGGGGGAAATCTTCCCTGGAAAGGGCTGTGCAGCCCTGCCTGGGGCACTCGGGGAGTCACAATCCCTGGAATTGTCCAAAACCCAGGGATGTGGCTCTGGAGGCCATGGAGGTGGTGGATTGACAGCCAGATTTGATGATCCTAAAGGTCTTTTCCAACCTGAACAATTCCATGATTTTCTGTACCCCTGGGGAGCCGTTTAGGATCAGGATTACCCAAAACTGAGTTTACCTGACGAGTCTTGGTTTAACATTTCTTTAACATGAAATTTGGGAAGCTTGACCCCCTTGAGATGGAATTTGTCCCCGAATTTGTGTCCAAAGAGGGATTTTTAGGGAACACAGACAGAAGTTTGTTCCTTATCCATTACATTCTTTAAGCAGGGCTGGATTCACATCCATGTGGAATTCCTCCCTTAATTCCCACCAGGAATCTCCATCCATAGCAGACAGGGCTGGCTTGGCAGGGCTGTGGATTTCATATTAAAATTCAATATTTCAATTATTCATCACAGCCCTGGGTAGGACTAAACAAATCTCTAACAGCATTCCATGGATTTAATTCCTTTTATCAACCAACTTCTGATCCCACCAGCGAGGGAAGGAGGTTTGGAATATTAATTCCGTGTCGTTCTGGCCTGTGGAATTTTTCTGCCATGGGATATTGCATTAATTAACAAGCTCATCTTTAATTATTTACTTTGTCTTACATCACCCCGTCAGCGCTTCCGGCCAAGTGCAACATCAAGCCAATCAAGGGCTAATTAGGGAGGGTTTAATTGTTAGCTCGTGATCAGAGCTTTGCCTTTGCTTGGAGCTCTTGGAAGCTCTGTGGAGCTGGTGATGCTGAGCTGGGAGCCGAGCAAACCTGACATTCCAAACACTCCTTCCTTGCCAATCCCTCGGGAAGGGGTTATCCCCATCCATGGCAGCGTTCCAGTTGTGCCAGGAATTGTTGAGCTTGGAAAAGACCTCGGAGATGATCCAGTCCAAGCAGCCCCCACCACTAAACCATGGGGCACTCAGGTACCTCCCTCTGCCTGAGGAGCTCCCAGGTCCTGCCTTCCCTTCCCCCAGGAACTGGGATTTCAGGAGATGGACGCTGGATCATCCCTTCCGATGATCCCAGAATCCACCTCAGGAAGGAGCTGTGTGATTGATTCCTCAGGAAAGATCCTCTTTGGAAACTCGCTCAGGAATTTCTGCCTCAGGGTTTGTTCTGTGCCCTTGGCACCATTCCCAGGAGATCCTCAGCATGGAGCTGGAATCATTTCCAAATTCCCACTGGAATTTGGAAGCTGTGGAATTAAAATTCCTTCTGGAGCAGCAGCACCTGTGACAAACTCCTTTTCTATTTGTCTGCCAGGCACGGGGGGGTTTATTTGAACTGAAAACCTTGGAGATTCCCACATCTCCTGACCATGCCCAGCAGGAAGGAGCCTTTCCAAGGCACTCGGAGCATGGATGCTGCTGTGTTTTCCTGCTGAATTCCCACCTGATTTTGGAGGATTGGGCTGAGGAGAAGCTTTGCCAAACCCTCGGCAGCAGGTCCTGCCCTGCCCTAAAAACTTGACCAGGGCAGCTTAAACCACGGGGGGGTAAACGGGACAGGAAATTCCCACTGGGAAACAGGGATTTTTCATGGATCTCCTGGTCCAACATTCAGCAAAGGCAGTGGACTCTGAGCCAGCAAACACCTTCTTGGCAATTATTCCAGAGTCTGGAAATTTGGGATATTTACTTTGTCAGAGGAGCTGTCAGTGCCGAATTTTAAGGGAAAGGGAAAGGGTGGGATTGCTGGATCTCAATCCTCCTTTTCCTGTCAGCATCCTGAGGATGGAGGATCCAATTCCAGGGTGGAGAGAGGATGGCTGAGCTTTTCCCTCATAAATCCCTAAGGATTTATGAATCCTTCCTGCCAGTCTGCCCTCAGGGGAGAAGGAAAATAAAGGGATTTCAGCCCAAAAAGTCACTGCTGGATGTGATCCAGAATCCCAGACAGGTCTGGGTTGGAAGAGACCTTAAATCCCATTTTGTTCCACCCCTTTCCATGAGCAGGGACATCTCCCTCTATCCCAGGCTGCTCCAACCTGGCCTTGGACACTTCCAGGGATCCAGAGGCAGCCACAGAGATAGGGCATTCCTTGGAAATCTGCATTTCAGTCCCTTGCTGGTTGGAATTTTGTTTCATTTCTCCCTCTAAAATGAGTTTTTGTGGGATGTGAGGGAATTGTGGGCTGGCTCTGGAGTGGTCAGAGCAGCCGAGAGCCACTGGATTTGTCAGGAAGCAGGGAAGGGACAGGGATAAGGAGGCTGAATGCCAGGAGGGAAGAGCTGCAGCTTCCTGGGAAGTCCTGAGAATCTCGGGAAGCCTTGGGGGCTCTGGTGGGAGCTGGGATCCATGGATGGAGCCTGGCTGGCCACGGGCAGCTCCAGGTGTGGGAATGCTGTGATTCCCAGGACTGGAGTCAATCCAGAGGCTGCTCCTGTTCCCTGTGTTGCTCCAAAGATTCCACAGAGCTGCATCCTCTCCCAGCTGTGTTTCCCTAAGCTCTGATCCCATTTTTCCAGGAACTTTCCCATCTCCTTCTCTCCCAGCTGCGTTTCCCTACGCTCTGATCCCGTTTTTCCAGGACCTTTCCCATCTCCTCCCTCCTCAGAGGCCACAATTCCCTCCCTGTGCCTGTGGTGACACTTCATTATTTCCTATTTACAATTCCANAGGAATCAGGAGTTTGGCACTCCCTGAACAGTGACACCACTTCCCCCTTCCTCTCCTGCCATTCCCATGGGATTTCTGCAGGATTCCCACTGGTGACAGGTCAGTTGTCACCTCCACACTGAGCCAGGGATTCCTTTGGGGCTTTATGGATCCCATTCCTTTAGGAATTTCTTCCTGCCAGGCACAGGAATGTGCAGCCATATAAACAGGAAGGCATGGAATGCTGGCAGGTTTGGATATCTGGGAATGGGAGCTTCCCAAAGCTCCAAATCCTACTCCAAATGGGATTTATTCATCCCTCAAGGCATCACCACGCAGCCCCAAATTTAATTCCCAAATTTATGGGGATGGAGCTGAGGAACACCTCGAGCTCGGGATGAGCAGGAAGGATCGGTGGGATTGGGAATCCCGTGTGGGGAGCAGCAGGAATTGCAGGAAGAGGAACGGGAGCTCTTGCAGGGCTCAGCCAGCAGATGTCACGTTTGGGTATCCTGGGGAGGAGTTGGATCCTCGGGAAAACCCCAGGGGAAGGGAGGAATCAGGGAAGGAATGTGGAGAAGGACTCTCATGGATGCCACGTGTAGCATTCCACACTTTTCTTCCTTTGGGATGTCGGGTTTCTGTGCCTGGAATGGGAACCTCTAAACCCATTTGAGATGGATGGACCTCAAATAAATTGAAATTTGTGCCCCAATTGGACATTAAAAAGTTCATTTTATTCCCAAATCATCTCTTCCCTGGAAGTTACAATAGATTCATAAACCTGTGAACATTTTGGGAAGAGATTTTTCTGGGAAGGGTGGGAAAGAATCATTCCCAAGTTCAAATCCTTGGAGCAGCTGCCTCCTCCACCTCTTGGGGGGATTATTTATTATTAATAATTTAATATTAATGGGCTTGATAGCTCTAACCCTGCTCTGCTGCTCAACCCAAACAATTCCAGCCCCTGGAAATCATTCCTGGAGGACAGGGAAGAGCAGGGAATTCATTCCTGAAGGATTAAGGGAAGGCCACATCTGCATGAACATCCTTAGGGTCCCTTCCCAAAGAATTCCCTGATTTTCTGCTTCTTTGGCTGTGGGGAGGCTGGATGTGACTGGGATGATCCAGCTGCAGGATTGGGATGAGGAGCAGATCCAGGAGGAGCCAGATGCAAATAAAGAACAAAACATCTTCTCCTTCTCCCTGCAGCCCTTCCATAAAATAAAGATCCTGGAGTAAAGCAGAACCTGGGAATGGGGCAGCATTTTCCATAAAAACCATGTCTCCCACTCTCTCACACAGTTTATTTCTTATTTTTAGTTAGGATTTATGCCAGGGACACTCAGGGATGGACAGGGACACTCAGGGACACCCAGGGATGGACAGGGACAGACAGAGATGGACAGGAACACCCAGGGATGGACAGGGACAGACAGGGACAGACAGGGATGAACAAGGACACTCAGGGATGGACAAGGACACTCAGGGATGGACAGGGACAGACAGGGACAGACAGGGATGGACAGGAACACCCAGGGACAGACAGGGACACCCAGGGCTGAGGCCCCTCTGAGCTGGGGCTCCTCTCGAGGCTGAGCAGCCCCAACTCCCTCAGCCTTTCCTGGGCACGGAGATGCTCCAGCCGTTGCTCATCCTCACATCCCTCCTGGAGCAGATCCAGCAGCTCCCTGTCCCTGCTGCCCCAAGAACCCAGCACCAAGGGCTGTGGGGCCAGGGGACATTTCCAAGATCCCATAAATCCCACACTTCCAGAGGCCTCTTCCCAGAGTTTACAAGGGAAGGTCTTGGCATGGTGCTGTTGGATTCCAGGCTCTCCATTCNGGACACTCAGGGACACCCAGGGATGGACAGGGACAGACAGAGATGGACAGGAACACCCAGGGATGGACAGGGACAGACAGGGACAGACAGGGATGAACAAGGACACTCAGGGATGGACAAGGACACTCAGGGATGGACAGGGACAGACAGGGACAGACAGGGATGGACAGGAACACCCAGGGACAGACAGGGACACCCAGGGCTGAGGCCCCTCTGAGCTGGGGCTCCTCTCGAGGCTGAGCAGCCCCAACTCCCTCAGCCTTTCCTGGGCACGGAGATGCTCCAGCCGTTGCTCATCCTCACATCCCTCCTGGAGCAGATCCAGCAGCTCCCTGTCCCTGCTGCCCCAAGAACCCAGCACCAAGGGCTGTGGGGCCAGGGGACATTTCCAAGATCCCATAAATCCCACACTTCCAGAGGCCTCTTCCCAGAGTTTACAAGGGAAGGTCTTGGCATGGTGCTGTTGGATTCCAGGCTCTCCATTCCCAGCGTTGTGCTCTCAGGGATTTGGGATAATGCAGCTCCTCTCGGAGCTCGTTACTCCCCCAGAGGTGACGCTGCCGTTCGAGTGCCCCTCTTGTGACAAGTGGCTCATTCCCAGTCCCCCCAGAGATCCCATTACATCCAGCAGCAGTGGGAGTGGGAAGAGGATAATTTGCATCCAGCATGAGCTTTTCCCATTATTCCCAGTTCTCAGAAACAAGGAAAACAAATCCTCTCGACTGCTGCTCCCTTTTTATTCCTCCTGCTGTCCCTTTTTCCAGCAGTGGTTTTGTTTCCCCCTCCTCTCCTTGGAATATTGTTGTTTGCTCCTCCTCTCCAGGCTAATTGAAGGTGCTCCTTCCCCGGGAAATTGGGAAAAATCTCTTGGCTAAAAAGGCTTTTTATCCTTGGAAAAGAAAAGCGTGGCTGGAGAGAGAAAAGCTGGATCAATAAGTGCCATGTTGGTGTTTATTCCCAGGATTTTGCTTTTGTTCCTTTGCATTTTTGGTTTTTGGTTGTTTTTCTTTTTTTTAAGGCATTTTTTCCTCCTCTTCTCGCTGCTTTTCTGCTGATGGAGATTGTCCCATTTGGAATTTGAAATGCCTCTCATCCCTCTCTATTTCTGCAGGGACACAGGGATAGTTTTGAGGAGAAAATCCCTAAATTCAGTGTTCATTTTTGGCACAAATTCCTAAAACCTCAATAAAGGGAAGGGAGTAACGAATCCATACTCCTATCATATTCCATGGAACAGGCAGGCTGTGTTTTTCCCAGATTTTTCCAGGCCTTTTCCTAATTGTTCCCACTGCCAAATCCCTGCAGAAGTAGAGGATGGAAGTAGAAACTTTGGGAAGTAGAAAATCCTCATCCTAGTTTCATTTTTCCCTAATGAAAAGCATTTTTTGGATTTTAACAGGAGGAGAACACATGGAAATATTTTGGTTTTCCACGTTTTCTCTGATTGTTTGGATATTTTAAGTGACAAAAGTGAGCACAGCAAACCCTGGATTGGGTTTGCCCCCTTCCTGTTTTTTATGGCTGGGGCAAGGATGAACCTGTTCCATGAAAAACCATGGAATTATGGAATGGTTTGGGTTGGAAAAGGCCATGGATAGGGACTTTAATGGGAGAAGGCTGCTCCAAGCCCCATCCAACGTGGCCTTGGACAATTCCAGGGAAGGAATATCCACCCCAGCTCTTGGCAAACTCTCTCCGTGGATTTAAGTTGATATGAACTCGGATTTAGTGGATTTAGGAGTGTTTTGTCCTTTCTCTGGGAAATCATCCTTAGTTTTTCCCACATTTATGCAGGATGAAGGCTCGGATGTGCTGGTAATCCCATTTTTCCCAATTCCCTGGGAGATTCCCCTTTCCTGCCTTGTCCAAACCACAACTAAACAATGTCCTATAAGATCAGGCACCTCTCCAGGTCCTTCTGGACAACTCCAGAGCCTTTCCACTTGGGAATGTGGAGGGGAAATATGGAATGGAGGCAGCAGCAGCCACTGGGAATATCCAAATCCTATTCCCAGCTCTGGGATGGCATTTCCTATCATTTGTGCTGATCCTGGAGTCTCCTGGTGTAGCTCAGGAGGGTTTGGAGCTCGATTTTGGCAGCAAAAATTCCAACCTGTCTTTGCCACTGAATTTTTCCATGAATTTTTCCTCATCCATGCCCACACCTGGGGGAGGGAAATAACAATAAAGGCAAACCATGGCCATGAATCCTTGAAAAACATGGATGGAGGAAAATATTCCCAAAATGGGGTTCTGGAAGAAGATATTGAACAAAACCATTCCAAACACTGGGAGAGGGGGAATTGCAGTTGGATCTCAACCCCTGGACCCTGGGAATGAGGAGTGGCTGCAGATGTATCTCAACTCTTGGATCCCAGGAATGAGAGGTTGGATTCAGTTGGATCTGAACCCTTGGATCCTGGGAACGAGGGGTTGGATCTCAGTCCTTGGATCCCAGGAATGAGGAGTTGGATCTCAGCCCTTGGATCCAGGAATGAGGGGCTGGCTGCAGTTGGATCTCAGCCCTTGGATAATGGGAATGAGGGGTGGCTGCAGTTGGATCTTGAGCCATGGATCTTGGGAATGAAGGGCTGGACCTGAATCCTTGGATCCTGGGAAGGAGGGGCTGGATCCAGTTGGATCTCAGCCCTTGGATAATGAGAATGAGGGGTTGGATCTCAGCCCTTGGATCCCAGGAATGAGGGGTTGGATCCATTTGGATCTCAGTCCTTGAATCCTGGGAATGAGGGGTGGCTGCAGCTGGATCTCAGCCCTGGATTCAGGAATGAGGGGTTGGATCCATTTGGATCTCAGCCCTTGGATCCCAGGAATGAGGGGTGGCTGCAGCTGGATCTCAGCCCTGGATGCAGCGATTCCCAGCTGAAGTCGCTTCCCGATGTTCCCGTGCTCCCGCCCCTTTCCCGCCGTCGTGGACGCTCTGCGCTTTCCTAACCCGCTCCTTTCGCAGGCAAGGCCTACGCGCCCGAGTTCTACTACGACACGTACAACCCGCTCTGGCAGAACCGGCCGCGCGTCTACTCCTACAGCCTGCAGTGGACGCAGCTGAACCCCGGCGCCGTGGATCGCATCCTGGCCTACCGCCTGGGCATCCGCCAGGTGAGCGGCGGCGCCCGTGCAGCTCCAGTGCAGCCCCAGAGCAGCCCCAGTGCGGCCACAGTGCAGCCCCAGTGCGGCCACAGAGCAGCCTCAGTGCAGCCCCAGTGCAGCCCCAGTGCGGCCCCAGAGCAACCTCAGTGCAGTCCCAGCACAGCCCCAGTGCGGCCCCAGCGCAGCCCCAGTGCAGCCCCAGAGCAGCCCCAGTGCAGCCCCAGAGCAGCCTCAGTGCGGCCCCAGTGCAGCCTCAGCTCAGCCCCAGTGCAGCCCCAGTGGAGTTCCAACACAGCCTCAGGCTAGCACAGCCCCAGCGCAGCCCCAGTGCAGCCCCAGCAC
>VZRX01020462.1:30748-43892 GCA_013398075.1 Notiomystis cincta
ACTTCATTTTGTTTTCTTTTCTTTTATGTTATTTAATTTTATTTTATTTTGCTTCACTTTTATTTTATTTTATTTATTTTATTTTATTTTGTTATTTACTTTAATTTTATTTTATTTTATCTTTAATTTGATTTTATTTTATTCTGTTTTGTTTTGCTTTATGTTACATTATGTTACTTTATTTTACATTATTTAACTTTGATTTAATTTTGTTATTTTATTGTACTTTTTAAATTTTATTTTATTTTATTTTATTTTAATTTTATTTTACTTTTTATTTTGACTTTATTCAGGTTGGGTTTCACAAGAAAAATGGGAGGTGATGGAATGGGGCTTCCCCTAAAGATCAATGGTTCTGCTTGGGGGTTTTGGGTCCTGCAGGAAAACCAGAGCAGGGAAGCAATTCCAGGCTGGGATAAAGAGAGAATGTAGAGGTGGGAATGTCTCAGCCGAGCACTTTTCCCTGGGATCACTTGGCAGCTCCTCCCTTCATTTCATGGAATTCCAGAATCCCACGATGCTTTGGCTTGGGATGGTCCTTAAAGCCCATCCAGGGCCTCATTCCGCTCTCCCAGGGCGCTCCCAGCGGATTCCAGAGATCCAGAGGCAGCCACAGCTGCTCTGGGAATTCCAGCCCAGCCCCTCCCCACCCTCCCAGCCAGGAATTCCCAATTCCCAATATCTCATCTAAATCTCCCCTCTCTGCATTTGAAGCCATCCCCTTGTCCCATCACTCCAGTTCCCGGTGAATTGTCCCTTTCTGGCTCCTTGGAGCCCCTTCAGATCCCGGGAGGAGTCCTGAGGTCTCCCTGGAACCTTCTCCTCTCCAGGCTGATCAGCCCCAGTTTTCCCAGCCTGTTTCCATGTGAAATCAGGAGCTCTCCGTGCTCCTCAGGTGTCCTTGATCCCGGAGCGGAGCAGATCCTGGCTCTGGAGAGAGGTGGGAGGCTCTGGATTGCCTCTCCTCAAGTGTCCATGGGGAAGAGGGTTAGGGAGAGGTGCAGCCTCCCATGGAACCTCCAGACATCCTGAGCTGGAAGAGATCCACCAGGATCCTCCAGTCCACCTCTGGGGCTTTTCTTGGAGAGACTTTGGCTCTGAATTTACTGGTGGGACCTCACTTCATCTGTCAGGAGTGCACTGGGATTTTCTTTGGGATTTAATTGGTGGCCAAAGGAATCAGCCATAAAACTGGGATATGTGACACCATGGGGACACCTGCTCAGGATCCTGGAGCAGCTCAGGAGGCTCTTAATCCTCCTGCATGGAGCATTTATGGAAAAGAGAGTGTGGGGCACGGGGAATTTCTGTTTCTCGGGGCAGTGCTGAGTACAGCCCTTCATTTGGAGCTCCCTGGAGTTGAAGGATGGGAATAACCTCAGTGTCCATCAGGAGGAACTGCCTGGATTTAGTCACCCTCTGTTCCTTGGGAATGTGCCGAGACATTCCTGCACTGGAGGGACATTTTTCCATCTCCCTAAGAGCCCTCTGAAGAATATTCCAACAGTGATGCATTTCAGCTTTGGATTTGGCTCTGGAATCAGAGACCCAGATTCTTCCAGGTTTTTTCCTTTTCCAAGCATCCCTGTGTGTATTCCCTGGTCACCCTTTGGAGACACCAAAACTCCAGGAATTGCTTTTGTTAAGTGCCCAATCATGGAATGTTTAGGTTGGAAAAGCCCTCTAAGATCATGGAGTCCAACCATTCCCAGCACTGCCAAAGCCACCACAAATCCAAGTCCCCAGGTTCCAGGATGGCAACTCCTCCACTTCCCTGGGCAGCTGATTCCAAGAATGTTTTCCAAGCATGTGAAAAATGGTCCCAAATATCCCTCAGAGGGTTTCTCTACTCCTGGAAGTTTATCCACGCAGACAAAACCACTTTTGGACCTTCCCTTACATCTCCTGTGTTTGAAGCAGCCGTGAACCTCCTTGTGCTTTTCCAGGAGCTTCACCTGGAGATCCCGGAGCAGCTCCATTCCTGCAGCTGCTCCAACCACCTCTGGCTCCCTCTGGCACTGCGTGGAGCCGTTTCCTTCCCAAACTTCGCCTCTCCCCAAAGCCGGATCCCGATTTCTTCCCGCTAAACGACGACGTTCAGCGACTCCCGACACCGGCAGGCGCCTGCAGCCTCTGATATTTCCCGTCAGGATGAAAGCAGAGGGAACAAGGAAGACTTTTCCAGAGCAGCTGGGAGGGCGCCTGGCTCTGATCTCTGCGGTGGCTGCTCTCAGCAGGTGACAGCGGGTGACAGCCACGTCAGCACAGCCTCGGTGACCTAGAAAAGGGACGGCTCCTCCGCGAGGAAGTCATAAAAATTCAGCTGCTACCTGTAAACCAGAGAGCAGCTTGTTCCAGCTTGTTCCATAAAAGATTCAAGCTCCCGGCTTTCCTTCATTCCCGGCCCCAGAAGCCCGCGGTGGCCGTGGGTTGGGAGGGGGAATCTCTTGGAACAGCCCCAGCTCCAGCGCTGCCTCCTGCTCATCCTCTGGACTGATTGGAACTTTAGCTCCTGCCCTCACTCAGCGCTGAGCAGGGGAAAGGTGGATTCAAATCTCCTGGGGAAGGGTTCCTGAGAAGGTTGGGTGGTCACTGGCTGGAAAATGGAGGCGGGAATTTTCTATCACAGATCCCATAGTTGTGGAAAAAAGGGCCAAGGAGAAAGGGAGTACAGAATCCCAGAATCCCAAAATGTTTTGGATTGAAAGCCCAAAGCTCATCCCATTCCATCCCTGGCCTGGGCAGGGACAACTTCCACTGTCCCAAGTGGCTCCAAGCCCCATCCAGCCTGGCCTTGGACACTTCCAGGGGCATCCACAGCTTCTCTGGGAATTCCATCCTGGCCCTTCTCCAACCTCCCACCCAGGAATTCTTTCCCAGTATCCCAACTACTCCTACTTTCTTCCAGCTGGAAGCCATTTCCCCTTGTCCTGGCACTCCAGGCCTTTATCCAAAGCCCCTCTTTCTGTCCCTGTGTTTAAAGTTGTTAAAAGCAAGGAAACAACATCCCCTTCCCAGCTCGGAAATCTCCCAAATTCCCATTTATTTACCAAGCAGATGGAAGTGTCCTAATCCAGAACTTCAAAGATTATTTATTCAAATAATAAATAAATAATAAATAGCATTTATTTATTCAACGAGTAAATAATTAATAAATATTATTTGTTTATTTATTATTTATTATTTTTATGGAAATCCAGGAGGCAGAGCGGTTTCCATCCCAGCTCTCCAGGTTTTGGCAGATACTGGTGCTGGAGTTGGATTTCAGTCTGATAAAAAGGATCCATCTCGGTGACCATTTCCCACCCCACCCTCAATCCTTGTTTTCCACATTTCCAGAGGATTTAATTGTTGGCTCAGTGGCTTCCTCAGCCCAACTTTCCCTGAAGTGTTCCCGTCTCTTTCATCTTCAGCTCTATCTGGCTCAGGACCAGCAGCCTTTGACACCTGAATTTCTCAGCCATCAATTTGTAGCCCATAAAATCTGCATCTAAAATATTCTACATCCTTGGATTCCACATTCCTTATTCCTAAAGACTGGGGGATTTTTGTTTCTTTAAAAAAAGGGAAAAAAGAGGAATTTGTTTTATGTGCATATCCCAGAAAGTAAATTATACAACATGATAAACATTGTAAAATAATAAAAATGAATGGGAGGAGCAAATCCAGGAGGATTTTCGATATAATTCTGCAAGAAGAAAGTCGATTACATGCCCAGGATTGTTCTCCTGGATTAGGAATTGTTTAATTGGGAAGGATTGTGCCCTCTGTTCCACGGGCTTTAGAGCAGAAAAGGCTGGGAGAGAGATTTATTGTGCACCTGCCAAATCGGAAAATCATGGAATATCCTGAGCTGGAAGGGATCCCAAGGATCATCAAGTCTGGCCCTGCCCAGACCCCCAATAATCCCAGCCTGGGCATCCCTGGGAGCGCTGTCCAAACATTCCCGGAGCTCCGGCAGCCTTGGGAATGTTCCCATTCCCTGGGGAGCTGTTCCAGTGCTTGTTCCACCCTCTGAGGGAGGAGCCTTTCCTGATCTTCACCCTGAGCCTGCCCTGGCACACCTGGATTTCCTCCTGTCCTGTTGCTGCTCCCTGGGAGCAGAGCCCCACTCCCCTCGGGACACTTTGGATCGGTTTGTCCCAGCTCAAGCCAAGCCTCACCTGCCCAGTCTGGGCTGGGTTTGAGCTTCTGGTCCCAGTTGGATGAACAAGAGCTGGGAACCACCTCTGCAGGAGAGCAGGGAGCCAGGACCAGCTCCACACGGAGAGGTTTGGGGGTTCTGCTGATGTGAAAATATTGATGGAGGAGAAGGATGAGGGGAATTGTGAGAGGAGCAGCTGGGATTGGAGAGGAGGAGACTGAGGAGAGACCTCACCGTGGTCTTCAGCATCTTCCCGAGGGTGGCTCCAATCCCTGCTCCTGGACAGGAACAGCACCCAGGGAAGGGCTGGAGCTGGGCCAGGGCAGGGCCAGGATGGAGATTGGGAAAGGTTCTTCCCTCAGAGAGTGGAACAAGCACTGGAACAGCTCCCTAGGGAATGGGAACATTCCCGAGGCTGCCAGAGCTCCAGGACACCACTGGGATGGCCAGGCTGGGATTGTTGGGGTGCCAATGATCCTTGGGATCCCTTCCAGCTCAGGATATTCCATGATTCCATGATCCTCTGCCATCGAGAACAGACCATCCTTTAGAGCTTGCCCGAATCCCAGATATTTGTCACCCAAATCCATCCTTGGGAATGAAGATGACACAGGAGCCACTCCCTGCTCCAGGCTGATGTTCCCACCTGGATAACTCTGATTCTATTCCAGTCAGAATTATGGAAGGAGGGTGGGAATAAGGCAAACACTCCCTGAGAGTTTTCCTTCTGTGAAGTGCAAATGGAGCTGAGCAGCCCAATTTTGGATATAAAACTTCCAAAGAAATCCCTTTTTTTTTTAAGGAAAATCAATCCCTGAGGTTAGAAAGGGCAAAGAAACGACTTTAAACCCCGCCAGGGTTTTTTTATGGAGTATCCAGTGGATTAACTGACTGTGTCATTAATTTTTTTTTGTCATCAATTAATGTTCTCATTAAATAATGAGAGATTCTTGTCCAGCTGCTGGAGTCAGTGAAGGAATTTGTGCTGGGAATCAATAGGCCAAGAACAACGGAGTGAGGAGCTGTTTATTTTTTATGAACACAAGGAATCAATCTTTAATCATCCCGGAGGATTGACTCCTCGGGAAATCCATCATTCCAAGGCTTTAAGAGAATGCAGTTTTCCAACAAAAGACATGGAAAAAAACTTTTTATTGGATGATTCCAACCTTCTGGAATAAAAATCTGACCCATTTAAAGCCTCTTTTTGCTTTTTGGTCACTTCTGGGGAAAAGATTCCCAAATATTCCAAGGAAAAAAGGAGTCCTGACCTTTCCCAGGGAAACCTCCTGTGCTCCAAGTTGCCTGAGCACAGATGTGCTCTGCTTAATTAATTAATTAATTAATTACAGGATAATGCCAATAAAGGCTCCAGAAACTGCTCCCAGTTTTCCTCAGAGCTTCACAAATATTCCCAAACCGTTGGAAAATTGTAATTCCAGCTTGGCCAAAGTCAATCCCCCACCTGAGTTTCATCCTTCTCTTTGTTAGGGAAAGGGCTTCGATTATGAGACTTTTATTCCTCCAAAAAGTCCTTTTCCAGGCAAATCCTGGTTCTTGTGGATATTCCAGCTCTGGACACAGGAACTGAGGTGCAGGCAGATATTTCATGGTTGTGCTTCCTGTGGATTTTTCCTTGGAAGCCTCAATCCTGGCTTTTCCATGGAAAAAGGCTCCATGTTAGGGATGGGCTGTACAGGGAATTTTGGGAAGTGATGATGAGGATCTGGCTCTTTCCCATCCAGGGGAACCAAAGTGATTCCCAGATTTCCAAGGGAAATGGTGTTGGATGCTTCCAGCTGGGAATCAGAGCACCTCTGGTTTAGTCCTGGCAGTTCCCACCACCCCAAGGCGTTGTAGGAATTAAATCTTTTTTTTAGGGTGCCTTGGGCTCCATTTATTTTCAATTATTTCCATATTTTCCAGCCAAGGCTGGTGGTGTTTCCCAGGTTTGGGAAGCAGCTCCTGGAATTACGGCTCCGTTTCCAATGCTGGGTTGGTTTTCCAAGTGGGAAAAGCAAAGTTGGGTGTGGCAAAAGCTGGGCAGGTCCTGAATTGATTTATTTCTATATTTCTAAATTTATTATTTCTATATTTATCTATTTATTTTTATATTTATAAGTTTATTTTTATATTTCTATATTAAATATTTTATATTTATTTATTTCTATTTTTATTTATTTCTATATTTTTATTTTTATTTATTTCTATATTTATATATTTTTATTGATCTTTCTGTATTTATTTCTATATTTGTNAACAGCAGAGCTGTAAAATCATCCTTATTTTCAATCCACCACAGCACCAATTTTGTGTTGTTTTGGACTTTTTTTTCCTCTTGGTTTCCATGGTGAAAAATAAAGATTAGACCAGAGCTGGTGTTGATTACGAGGGAAAAAAAATCAAAATCTGTGTGGTTTCCTATGGAGAAATATCCACCTTCAACTCTGACCTTGGAGGGATAATCCTGGAAGGAAAATCAGATATTTTCCTTTAGAAAGGAGAAAATAATGGAGATTTTATTGGTGGTGGAAAGAAGGGAGAGGATTCACAGCAGAGAATGAATTTGGTAGAGATTGCTTTAGGTAATTGCAAATTTTCCTTGTTAATTATTGGAATTCTTTGGGAAATCTCCCCTTTCTGTGGTTCCTTCTCCAAAGATGAGGTGGAACAGGGAACATTTTGAATTTTTGTGCTCACAAATTGCCATCATGACATAAAATGTGGCTTTAAAAGCTTAGTTATATTTATTTTTTAAAAAATCATGTATTTTTTAATGTTGGAATTAAACCTTCTCCAGATTTTTCTATTTCTTCAATCCCTAATTTTTGTGGAAGCACCTGACACAATCACGGAATTATATTTTTGGGGGCATAAATGGTTTTAATCTCCTAATGAAGATTCCTTGGGTTCAACCGGATAATTTAATTTGAAAAAACAAAATTTAATAAAAATTGGAATCCATAACAAGGAATAAACAACTTTAATTCCAATGGAAGCCAAGTCTGGGAATTTTCCCTTCAGCCCTGCAGCTTCCATGAGCATTTTAGCATAAATTAAATATTTTAGGGATCTGTTAAGGCAAAATTAAAACTATAAAGAGATTTAAATTCCCATTTTGGGGCTGAATTTGTTCCATAGAAATTTATTCCCTGTTTGTGGATCTTACAAATTGCTGTTGATAATTCCCAATTAAAAATCAAGAATTAATTTCAGATAAAATTGGCTTTGATAGAAAGATTGGAGAAATTCTGCCAGGAGCACCAGTGGGCGCCTTGGTGTGGTGATGATCCATAAAAATATGGAGAATTCATGGAATCTTGGAATGCTTCAGGTTGGAAAAGCCCAAGGGCTATGGGACTTCTGGAAGGAATATTCCCAATTTTTGGTGTGGTTTGTTGTAGAAACATTCCACAGTGGAACAATCCAAGTTCATCCCTTGTTGCATCTCTAATTCTCTTGGAATTCTGGAGGTTCCCTGAGTCTGCTCTGCTTTCTAAGGTGAAACCAAACCCCCAAATCCCTGATCCTTGAATCCTTTGGATTCCAGGCTGGACAACAATTTTTAGAGGAAAATTCAGGATTCTTTAAGGTTTTGACAAGTCAGTTTTAGGTGTAAAAATCAGATTTTTAAAGAAATTGAGAATTTTAAACCTAAAAAATTCCCCAGGACCTGCTGGGTCTTTATTTGTCACCTCAAACCATCCCTTGGCCCTTTTCTGGAATCTCTGCCTGGTGAGCATCCAAAATCCTCAGGATTTGGGAGAACTCCCCATTTTTACTGCCCCAAAACCCATCCAGGTGCTGCTGGACTTCCAGAAGGAAGATTCCCAATTTTATGGTGTGGTTTGTTGTAGAAACATTCCACAGTGGAACAATCCAAGTTCATCCCTTGTTGCATCTCTAATTCTCTTGGAATTCTGGAGGTTCCCCGGGTCTGCTCTGCTTTCTGAGGCAAAACCAAACTCCCAAATCCCCGATTTTTGAATCCTTTGGATTGCAGGCGGGGCAGCAGCGCTGGTGGGAGCAGGAAATCACGGTGAACGGGAACATCCAGAAGGGGGAATTGATCACCTACAACCTCACGGAGCTCATCAAGCCCGAGGCGTACGAGGTCCGCCTGACGCCCATCACCAGGTTTGGGGAGGGGGACTCCACCATCCGCGTCATCAAATACAGCGGTAAGGATCCCAAATCCATGGGAAAGGGCTTGGGAATGTGCTGGGCCTGCTGGAACAGCCAGCTGGGATGTGCTGGAATTCCCAGCGCCGGGATAATGGGAGGAGCGGGGTTATCCCCGAAAGAGGATCTGGGGAGGGGAATTTTCGCCTCTCGGAGGATTCACAGCCAAGCAAAATCATTCTAAGCAGCCCAAAATCACATCTGAGTTTTGATTTTATAGATTTATTTTTTAATAGATCTAAACAACTCATCTTTGTTTATCCCATCCATCCCTGGGTGGGATATTCCGCTGGGAACAACCCAAACTGTGGGACTTGAGGTGACACCTGATGATCTTTTCCATCCAAACCCACAGATTTAATTACAAATCAAACCTCAGCTCCCAGAAAATACAGCTAATTCCAGGTTCAATCCCTCAGGGATTCTTAAAACTGAGGGATTTTTGGAGAATCTGAGGAAATTTGTGGGTAAAAGGTGGAATAATTCAGATTCTCAGGGAAGCAAATCACTGCTGCTGTTTCAGACAAAGAGGTGCTCATTTAGAGCTGCTTTGGGAACTCCAGGTTGAATTTAGGATTTTGCTGAATTTTAGGCTGGGATTAAAGCAAGGAAGGGCAGCAGGAAAACCTGGAGCGATGCTCTGCCACTGCCAGATGTCCCCAAGAATTGAAGATAGAATTTAATTGGGGGTTTTCTGTGAATAAAATACAATTCCAGCCCTGAGCTCAGCATCCTTCTGCTTCCATGGCTGTAGCAAAAGGGTTTTTTCCCAACTTATCCATCCTCAAATTTCTCCTTCTGCAGACAGAGCCACAGAATAATTCCTCCTTCAATCCCATTCCCAGCTTTTAGCATTGCACCAACGACTCTGGATCAACCTGGGAAGCCATTCCCATGCTTGGGATATTGTGGACACTGTGAAGGTTTGGATTTCCTTCTTTCCAGCCTCGAGAGATGTGGAGTAGATGAATTTAGATATTCAACAAGGAGAAGTTTAGGAAAATCCAAATATTAATGAATTGGGATTTTTTTCTTTGCATTGATTTGATTTTTCCTTTCTTTTCCAGCTCCGGTGAATCCACATCTCCGTAAGTATTTCAAATATTTATATTTTTACCTTCCCTGTCATGAAGAACAGTCCTGGCAGAGTTGTCCCTCACACTTCAAAAGGGAATTTGAAGTATTTTACTTCCAGTTGCAGCTCGGGGATGGAAGGAACCACCCCAAGTTCTCATTTGGGATTCCTCTTGTTCCAGCCAGGATAAAGGAAGGAAAATCCCAGCTCCAGCTCATCTTCCTGAGTGCCCCGAGAGTTCATCCCAAGGAAAATATTCCATGGGCTGAAATTCACATCCAGCTGTGGTGGAGCAGCTCAGGAGGAGTTGGGGATGCTACGGGCAGGGACACCTTCAACCATCCCAGTGCTCCAGGCTCCATCCAGCCTGGCCTTGGACACTGCCAGGGATCCAGGGGCAGACACAGCTGCTCTGGGAATTCCAGCCCAACCCCTCCCCACCCTCCCAGCCAGGAATTCCTTCCCAATATCCCTCCCAAATCTCCCCTTTTCCAATTTGAAGCCATTCCCTGTGTCCTGTGCCTCCACCCCTTGTCCCCAGTCCCTCTCCAGCTCTCCTCGAGCCCCTTCAGGCTCTGGAAGGTTCTCAAAGGTCTCCCCAGGACCTCCCTTGTGCTTCTTGAGTTATTTCCATGCTTTCCAGGGTAGTCACGAGCTGCTGTGCAGATTGAAACCAAAGAGAAGGAAATTCCACACAGAGATCTGGGAATCTCGGATCCTTTGCACAGAGGAATGTGGAGCCCCAGGTGGATCTTGGTTCTCCCCAAATTCTGGGGACTCAGCTCCTCAGGCGTGACTGGAAATGCAAATTCCGACCCCATCACGCACTGGGATGTCCCAGGCTGGAAACAGCTCCAGTTGCACTTTGGATTTCCACTTTTCCACGGGCACCAAATCCCTACAAACATCCAGGCAGGAGACTGGGTGGAGCTTTGGCACCTCCCAGTAAAACCACTCTGTTTCTGCAGTCCCAACTCCATCAGGTTCTCCCAAACCCCAGCAAATCCACCTTTTCCTGTCACCAGATATTCTTGTTTTTCATAACACATCCCAAAAATATTCCCACCTAAGGAACGAGGTCTGGTCTCCCATTTTTCCTGCTGCAGGGCAGAGCTATCAGGCAGCAGCAGGCTCTGCTCCATCCCTCAGACTCAACTTTAAGCCTGTGTGTAAATTTTAAACTTATTTGCAGAAGATCTTGTCCAACGTGTTAATAATTCAGCAGGGCTCAGCTCAAAGCTCCCAGGAGCTGCAGGAACCTCTCCCATGGAGTCTTAACGAGCAGGGAATGAGACTGTTGCTAATTAATACATTAAATCCAGACTCTGACGGGAAGCACAAAATGCAATGCTGAGTTCTTCGGCTCCTCTAGGATTTTATGATCTCAAATGGATTTTCCAGAAGTCTCCTAGGATTGTGATGGAATGGGGGTGGAAAAAATTCCCGGTCTGTATCCCACTCCCATTCCCCACAGCCACCATGGCCCCAGGGGCTGCATCCACATGGATCCTAAATCCCACAGGGACGGGACTCTACCCCTGCCCTGGGCAGTTCCAAGGTCTGATCCGCTTCTCCAGGAAGGAATTCTCCCAATATCCAGCCTGAGGCCGTTCCCTCTCCTCCTGTCCCTGTTCCCTGGGAGCAGAGCCCGACCCCCCCTGAGCCCCCTCCTGGCAGGGACTTGTGCAGAGCCACAAGGGCCCCCCTGAGCCTCCTCTGCTCCAGGCTCAGCCCCTTTCCCAGCTCCCTCAGCCATTCCTGCTTCTCCAGCCCTTTCCCAGCTCCCTCAGCCATTCCTGCTTCTCCAGCCCTTTCCCAGCTCCCTCAGCCATTCCTGCTTCTCCAGCCCTTTCCCAGCTCCCTTGTCTGTGCTTCCTACAAAATCCCTGTTGTTCCTAAACCCTCTGGGCTGATTTCTGGTTTAATTTGCGCTGTGTGAACAAAGAGGAGGAGCTGCATCCACCCAGGACAAGATTCCTGCACTGGGAAATGAAGTCAAGCTCTTCCTGCTTCGATTATGGAATAATCCCATTCCCTAAATCCTCCTTTTTTACACAATTTCTGCGGACCCCAAGGAAGAAGCACCAAAGACTTCAGCTCTGAGGTGGAGCCTCCACTTCCATTTTTACCACTAAAAGGAACCACTTCTAAAATCTGATTTTAGATCAATTTGTACAATTAGAGGTCAGCCCCGAATAATGGGAGAGAGGAGATGTCCAGGAGTCACATCCAGCTTGGATTTTTTGGGAAGAGATGACAAATCCGTGCTGCAATGAAGGGTTTCACCTCCAGACCAGCTTCAGCTTTTGCCTTAATTGGCAAGGAAATTATTAATGACCTGAATCCACTTCCAGAGCGCCTTGACAAAAACCACCGCCCTCATTAATGCTAATTAGCACCCTCGTTAGGGCTGGAGCACCTGTGGAAGGGTGGCCTGTTCCTCCTGCCCTCCTGCTCGTTAATTACCAGATCAAGACCATCCAGATCGATTTAAACCCTCCTACAAAAGTGTGGAGCGAAGCCAGAGAGGCTTTTTCCCTTTTTCTTCTGTCATTTTTTTAAGGAGTGTTCAGTGCCAAGAACATTTAGCACTAACCTTTTCCAAGGTTTCCACATGAAATCAATGTTTGCCTACTAAATAAGTGGCAAAGTTTGATTTTTTTTTTCCCAGCTGGCCTGAATTTTTGCTGGTTTTTTGGTTTTTGGGGGGGTTTTTTGGTGTTTTTTTTTTTGTTAACCTGAGGAAAAAAAATCTTTTGTTCTGCTGATGTGGAATTTCTTAATGAAGCTCTGAGGGCACGAGAAGTTGATGCAGCTTTTAAGGCACTGGAGGGGCAGTGCAGAAAGTGCTGAATGGCTGAAAATTCCTTCTGTCGATTCACTGTGCTCCGGGTCTGGATCTGGGAATCAAAACTTTTCTCCTTCTCTTAAATTTTCCCTTTTAATTTCATCACTTTTTGTAGAAGCAGCAACTTCTGTGCTGCTGGAAGGGGTGGGGTAAGTGGAGGGGGAAGCAAAACACACAAAATGTGGGGTGAGCCAGGAGAATTTGGGGCTCAGGTGGTGTAAAAGAAATTCTTGGAGGTTCAGAGAGCTCCTGTTGAGTCCTGGAGTATTCCAGGAGCTCTGGCAGGGTCTTGGCCTTCCCTGCCCAGCCTCGGGATGCAGACGGAGCTGTGGATCTGGCGCCTCCTCTCCTGAAGGGTTTGGCTGCAGCCACGGAACCATCGTGGGTTCCTGGCCTTGGACACTCCCAGGGATCCAGGGGCAGCCACAGCTGCTCTGGGAATTCCAGCCCAGCCCCTCCCCACCCTCCCAGCCAGGAATTCCTTCCCTGCTCCTCAAACCAGCTCCCCTCACGCCCAGGTTCTCAGGGAGAAGCCAGATCCCAGCTCCTGGCCACGTGTGCCACTGAAGGAGCTGCGCTCCAGGGAATGAATTCTCCTGAGGATCCACGATGTCCATGGATTTGCTGGGACCCAAAGCAATCTGCTCCAGGTGCTGACAGCCAAGGGAGGTTCTGGGAGCTGCATTCCAGCCACAACTCGGTTTTATAGGATTGTGCTTCACCCTGCCGGGTCTGGAGGGGCCCAGAATCCCAGATGGGTCAGGCTGGAGGGAGCCCAGAGGGTCCCTGGGGCCACTCCCTGCTCCACCAGGGCCAGCCCAGAGCTCAGGGCACATGAGTGTGTCCAGAGGGCTCTGGAATAGCCCAGGGAGGAGACTCCAGCCCTGTCTGGGCT
>VZRX01020463.1:0-38207 GCA_013398075.1 Notiomystis cincta
CACACACACAATATAAAAATAACAATGTGTTTTTCTTGAAGTGTTCTCCAACTTAGCAATTCTATCAGTGCAAATGAAAAGCATTTACCTCCTTCTAATCTGTAAATGCTCCAGACCTAGTAAAGTACTTCCCAGGTCTCATGAGCTAAATAGTTATAGCAAAAACAACTGAAAATATTCTGACACGTTAAGTTATAAAGATAGTGTTATGACTAGTTTTTTGTCTCTGAGTAGAATGTTTGAATATTGAAATAGCTGTTCTGTGGAAATTACTAATTCTTTCACACTTGGGTTTTTCTGTTTGGGATAGCATGTTTGATACTTTTTTGGCAGAAGTTTTTGGGTTTGGTATTTTTTTTCATTTTTTATACAATCATAAAACAGAAAATTCAGAAAAAAAAGAGTTAAATCTTGATCTTCATGTTTATAGTAAAATACTTGGATATTTGAAAATTAGAGCAGCTTGGGCTGGGATAAGTAAATGTCTCCAAGGCCCTATAATATAATTCTGATGACATATGCCTCTTCCTGGCTAAGTGTTTTAGCATATTATCTGTTTTCAAGATATAACTATATGATTTTCATCATGTGTTGCAATTTCAAACATAAAAAGCAGTGATATGATACTGGAAATGTAATCCATTCACAGAGCTAGTTCTGTTTGAGAGAGTGAGGAAGGGATGTGCTTGAGTTATAACCCCTGTGAGGTCCTGCAACAACAAAGTCCAGACTGAAGTTAATGCAGACTACAAAATAAAATATTTCCAATAGTTTTTAATGACCCCAAACTATTCTCATTCTGGTTGACCTGGCCAGATTTTTCATTTCCTGACAGGAAAAACAGTTTTCTTGGAAAAAATTATTTGCAGAAACAGCATTTTTCTGTTAAAAAAAAAGTTAATTACCAAACTTTTCTGTGAATCATTAATAAACCAGACTCCTAAAATAATATTTGAAAGCAGTTTTCTGCTGGATGTTGAATTTTCACATGAAATTTTATCGAGGCCCCAATGGTTTATAGCAGCGCAAGTTTCAGGGGCAAGCCAAGTGAACAGGAGATGAATAGGCCCACCTGGGATATGTGAAGGTGTGCATAATGAAGTCCAAAGTGAAGAGCAGCAGGCTCAGATGTGCACAAGCTGTTTCTGAGTCCCTGAGCTTTATGTACAGCTAGGTACTGGACAAGATAATTGTGCCTGCCGTGCAGCTGGAGGTGGGATTTGACAGCTCCCACACACACAGCTGAGTGGTCAGCCCTTGCCCAGATGAGAGAGGTGGAACCTGAATGCTAATTACCAGATTTCAACCCACTATTTCCACCTGCTATAATAGCTCCCAGAAGGGGCTAACAGGTATCCATATACACTTCTCTCTTCTGAAGAAGAAAATTCTTTTTCCCCTGCTATACAGACATATGGCAAGCCCTGGTTTGTCATTTCTGCAAGGCCTCCTCTCCCAGGAGGGCCAGCACCTGTTTGTATCCCATGGAAAACAAAGAGGAACTCCTGACTATACTGTGAGGAAGCCATGGGCAGGTCCTACCTGATGGTTCTGCTGCAAGGCAGCCCTGCCTAGGCCTGGCCACAGCCCTGGCCATAACCCACGGGCTGATGTCCCATTCCCATGCCCATGAACATCCTGGGGCTGCCCAACGCTGATTCCCCTCACCAGGCCTTATCCTGGTGCGCATCATGGGAGGCCTTCCTCGTGCCCTGATGTCTCCCACCAAATGTTTCCCAGGCAGCTGGAGCAAGTGCCTTGGCAACATTAATGAAGTCCTTTCCTTTCTCCTCAATGCAAAAACCCAATGCTTTTTGTTGTTTTGCTGCATACTATAGTTTGATGGCATTGGGTACTGAGAAGGGTACTGAGAGAACCGGCAGAAGTGTTCACTTAGACACTTTCCATCATTTCTCAGTAGTCCTGGCTGACCAAGGAGGCCCTGGTAAAAGTAAAAGTAGGGCTGGAGAGCGGATCCAGGGGGCTACAGGCCTGTCAGCCTGACCTTGGGACTGAGGAAGGTCATGGAGAAGATCATCCTGAGTGACCTCACATGGTATGTGGAGGACAACCAGGTGATCAGGCCCAGCCAGCATGGGCTGGTGAAAGGCAGATCCTGTTTAAACAACTTCATCTCTTTTTATGACAAGTTGATACACTTAGTAGACAAGGAAAAGACTGTGGATGTTATCTGCCTGGAATTTAGTAAAGCCTTTGGCACATTTTCCCCCAGCATTCTCCTGGATAAACTGGTTGCTTTTGGCTTGGACAGGTCCACCATTCACTTGGTAAAAAACTGGCTGGATTACCGAGCCAAGAGAGTGGTGCTGAATGGAGTTACATCCAGCTGGGCCACAAGTGGGATTCCCCACTTGGCTCAGTTTTGGGTCCAGACCTGTTTAATACCTTGATGGATGACTTGGACCAAATGCATCTTCAGCAAGTGTTTAGACAACACCAGGAGTGTCAATCTGCTGCAGGGTAGGAAGGCTCCACAGGGGAAACTGGACAGGTTGGATCGATGGGCCAAGGCCAGCTGTATGAGGTTCAACAAGACCAAGTCCTGGGTCCTGCCTTTGGGGTCACAGCAATCCCAGGCAGTGTTGCAGGATGGGGGCAGAGTGGCTGAAAACCTGCTTGGTGGAAAAGGACATGGGGGTGCTGGTTGATAGTGGCTGAAAATGACCCAGGGTGTGCCCAGGTGGCCAAGAAGGCCAATGGCATCCTGGCCTGGGTCAGCAGTGCTGTGGCCAGCAGGAGCAGGGCAGTGACCGTCCCCCTGTACTGGGCACTGCTGAGGCCACATCTCCAATCCTATGTTCAGTTCTGAGCCCCTCAATGAAGGCCACAATTAAGTCGCCCTGAAGCCTTCTCTTTTCCAGGCTGAACAATTCCAGTTCTCTCAGTCTTTCCTCATAGGAGAGGTCCTCCATACCTCTCATCAACATAGTGGGCCCCCTCTGGATTTGCTCCAACTGGTCCATGTCCTTCCCATATTGGGGACCTCAGAACTGGATCCAGTACTCAAAGTGGAGTGTCATGAGAGCAGAATAGAGAGGCAAAATCACCTTTCTTGAACTCCTGGCCATGCTTCTTTTTAGGCTAGGAAATTGAATTGAATGTTAGGAAAATAGATTTAATGTTAGGAAATACTTCTTTCCCCAAATGGTTGTCACTCATTGAAACAGGCTGTCCAGGGAAATGGCAGAGTTTCCCTTCCTGGAGGTACTTAAAATACATGTAGATGTGGTAGACAGGTTTAATAGTGGACTTGGCAGTGATGGGTTAATGGTTGGTCTCAGTAATCTAAAAGGTATTTTCCAAACTAATTGATTCCATGATTCCATGATTCTATGATTTGTATTTAAAGCAATTCACAACTTTGAGATGTTTCTCACTTGAAAATTAGTTATCCAATTTGCATGCTTTTTTATGGCAGTACTATACACTACTGAATTGTATACTAGTAATGCCTACACATATTGTGTTGAGCACGAGGCAGACAAAGCACCGTTCTATCCACTAAAATATATGGAATCCAAAGCCAAGATTTGTTTCTCTGAGTCCTGTATATGATGTATTAATTTATCATTGAAACTGTATGCTACCCTGAAATGAATCTCTTAAAATCACATGTAGCTGCTTGTTGACTAGTTTACACATGATCTTATGCCATTTTTAAATGTGGTTTACAAATTTAAGACATGAAGTGAGATGGTGATTCATATTTAAACGCTAGAAAATCAAACAGAGTAAACGGCCTTAGTAAATATTTTAGACATATTAAGAAAGCAAAAAGGAGAAAGAAGACAAGTACTGACAACTGGTAAGAGCCTTTATACTACACTCGATGTGTATTTGAATCTTTCACAGTTTCTGTGCTTATAAACCACCAGTTAGTGGTTAATATTATAGATCATACTTTATGAACATGAAGGAAGAAAAGCGCTTTGGATTTGTCAAATTGATTTTTTGTGAGTTATGATTAGACAGGTAAATACTGCTGCTGTATTACTGGAAGGACCCAAACAAGAAATGCATATGTGATTAAAATCCTGGTCATATAGTCAGTATCCAGTGTGTTATACCAGTATTTAGAAGACTTATTTGTTCATACATCTTCTGCATTTCTAGTTGTCTCCCACAGACTTTCCAAACCCCCTGGGTTTTGTCATGGTAACAGCTTAATTTATCTCATTTCAGCCTGTGTGATGAAAATTTGTCAGAGAATTCTCTACAGTGCCCCCAAACATTTGTTTGCTTTGGTATTCTGAGTTTGTATCTGACAATATAGAAAAATTTCAAGTTCTTTTTTGACTTACCAAACGGAATTAACAGGATAATTGGTTACAATGGATATTGTGAAGTAATTTTGCCCCATTTCCTTCTTACATTTGGTAGTATAAGGTCTAACATGGCACTTAGAACAGTATTTTGAAATAAAAGTTTTCAATTTTTTCTTGCTCAACAGACAAGAGATGGACTTTAGCATTCATTAAAAGCATACTGGAATACGGAGATACCAGCCAGGCACAACAAAATATCCAGATCCATTCTAAACTAAAGCCAATCTTGGGAAGATGTAGCCAGAAAACCTGGGGCAAATTAATATTTCTGTTTGCCTTCAGTCTCCAACATTTGCAACAGACTTTGTTGAATTTTGCACTGAATTCCTCCTAAGTCTGTATTTTAATTTTGCATCTTACTACTGGAAAATACTTTAAAAAAGTATTTACGAACAAAGGCATTTTAAGAATTTATATTTGCAGGAAGATGTAGTTAGTCCAGATGTTCCAGAAATATTTTCCATGTAAAAAACTGGCTTTTAAAATGGAGCCTGCTCTTTGTCATTACAGAACTGGGCTATTGGAAATACTCATTTGAATTATTTAATTAAGAATTATTGGAAAAAACAGATTTTTGGCCAAGATTACTGAGCACTGGTGAAAGCCAGCTGAGCTTACTGACTTGATAAGAATCCTCACCTTTAGTCACCTTATTCCTTTTTTCTTGGGAGACACTCGTTAGCTTCTGCCTCAGTGAGAGCTAGGTCAAAGCTGATCCAAAGTCCGAGAAAAATATTCAGCCTGGGTGGAGACAAGAAATCTGTTCAAAATTTGCAAACAAAAAAGAGCAAAATGTGTCATCTTACTTGATATAAAATGTTGTCCCACTCAGTACTTAGCACAGATGCTCTCTGAGTGAGTCATTTGTGCAATATACTATAAACACAAATCAGTTCGATTCTTGGAAGGGGAAAACAAAAAGAAAGAAACTGGAGTTTGTTCATATTCACAGAGTCATTCCATTTCTATTTTGAAAGTTTTGTCTGTATGAGGTTAGCAGAATTAAGACCAAATTATAAAAAAGTTGGTTATTGAAGTTTGTCTTCTGTTAGCTACTCAGATTTGAAGGACATGCCAAATGATTTTTTAAATATTGGATATATCTTTTAATTATTTTTTTTCTGAGGCTTTTTCTGCTCACTTTTCTAGGCTTTGGTTCAGCAAAGCACTTAAACATGTGCCTGGTTTCAATCCCATCAAGTAGTCTCACTGTAGCCAAGTGGAAGAAGCATATGGCTATGAATGTGCTTAAGAGGACGTGTGCGATTGTTTTGCTTATAAGCACACAGGATAGAGGCAACTGTGCATCAATTTCTGTTTTAATGCATAGTGTTCTTCTGTTTGCTATCTTCCTTATGTTCTTCAATCATCCATTTAAAAATAGCATATCAAAGTATGTTACAGAAATATGCAATCAGACTGCTGCCAGGTCAGTTTCAATTAAAAAAAAGAATTTTTATGTTCAGCTGAAAACAAGACACTTAGATTTGTTGATAGCTTAATATTGTTTCTAAACAGTTTATTCTGAAATTTGTACACGTACTTAACAAGTTGTGCATTATAAAAGTTGGAATGGTTTGGGTTTTTTTATTAAATATTAATTAGATCTGCTAAATGGCTTGGAAAGAATCAGCAGACTTCTTTATCCTCTGCTTACAACTTTGTGGTAGCAAAGTAGCTATTGCTGATTTTAAACAGGAATGACTGACCAGAACCTGCTTTTGGAGTATCAAAACATTATTTTTCATTATATGGATAGAGCTTCTGGATAGTTACTTCCACAGAAAATTATCTCCCATTTTGTCCCATATTGAGAATAAAAGATCTTCATACCACATGGATGTTTTACTCCTTCTAAGTACTACCTATGCTTGCAGAATTTGTCAGTCACAAAAAATAGAGGCAATTATTCTGCAGCCCTGTTACCTTCCAATAAATATTGCTAAAAACTCAGGATTTTACAAGGTTTCAATGTTATTAAATTCTGTACATGTAGAAAATTCACAGCTTTTCCCTCCTAAGATTATTATACAGTCTGGGCCACTATTGAATATTCTGTGTTGAATTTGTGTCAGCTTCAGAGTGAAATCTGTGCACATTGTAGGTTTTGCCCCACTGAGCATTGGAATCTGTCCATGCTCTAACCCAAGGCCTGATCTTTTGAGCTTTGAGCTTTCTCAGTGGTGAAGACATAACTCGTTTTCACTCCAAGGCATTACCTTGCTTTAGATCAGTGGGGAGATCACCAACCTGGGTGAAAGTTGGCCTATTGTAAAAAGAAGCACTGAGTCTCCTCAAAGAAGTGTCTCTGGCTTTGGAATTTGCTATGCCAACACTTGACTGAAACATCTGAATATCTTTAGGGTTTGTTTTCTGTCCAAAAATTTGGTATGTATGTATTTCTGCATGTGTGTGACTGCATGCTCAGTTGCTGCAGAATGAATGGGTGGTTCAGATTCTTTGAGTTTGGGAATGCGTAACTTAGAATCACGCTGCTGTTTTTAGGTCTGAATAAAGTTTTTACAGAATTATTAAATTATATTGAGGTAACTGGGGGCCTTTCTAGCATTTTAAACTACTAAAAAACCAGAACACATAAATGCTAAAGCTTTCTCTAATTTCAGATCACCACATATTCTCATTGCTACCTGATGTAACTGCAATCCCTTTCTGCAAAGTTAACATTATAATAGAGTTCCCAGAATTCATGTCTCAAAACCAACCCTATAAATGGTGCATGCTATATTTACCATAGAAATCGAAATTTAAGAGGTTTCTGAATCTCCAAAGCCCTCACATTATATATTTTCTTTCTGCTAGGTTGAAATACAGGAGACCATTTTCTAATATGCTATGAATGAGAAACACTCCTGATGAAACAAGGCCATTATACTCACCTTCAGACTTGGAGAATAGATTGCTGCTAAACAGAGTGAAGATCAGAACTGAAATGAAAGTATTTGGTTTCATATGGGTTGATACCAACTCCTAGAAGTGTCATTTAATTGGCCACCATTGATGGTAGTGATAATGAATCAATGGCATTGTTGTGGTGGAGTGCAGAAGGTAAGAGTGAGGGGGTAGGAAATCTATACTATTTTAGTATCTTGAAGTTGGTTGCTAAGCACTAGCATGATACGTAGAATGTATTTTATGCCATTCTGAGCAGAAAAAGAAAGAATTAAGAAATTGCATATTAAAGAAAATGCAGCTGCTGTTTATGGAGTCACAATTATTGGAGATGATCTAAAGATATGATGCTTATAAGAGCTTGCTCAAAAAAGTAGATTGCAAGATAAAGAAAACAACTCCTTTCCAGTGTATTATAGACCTCAGCAGTTCTCTGAGTCTGTGGTTGCAGTAAGGGGCGGTGATAGAAATAACGGGCATAGTTAATTGCTGTTTAAATACAAGCACATATTCATGATTTGTACATGCTTCCCTTTCATAGAAACCAGTAGTTATCCTGTCTTGGGACAGACTCTTCACGTACTTTCTCACAGCTTTGGAAAATCCAGAGAAGCGGTGCCATGATTGATGCTCTAAAGGAGAATAGGAAACAACCATTCACATTTTCTCACAGCACAGGAACTAACAGACATGAAATTAAATTATGGAGTAGCAGGCTTCAAGCAAACAAAATAAGTTAATTTTGTGCAGTATTCATAATTAAGTTGTCCAACCTACTGCCACAGGGTGCTAGCGATGCCAGAGGCATTGATGAGTTCAAAAAGTAATAAAAGAAATTCAGAAAATAAAATCCCATTAAGACCTATTAAAAAAAGTACCTCTGAGTCTGAAATTACCTAATTCACAGACTGGGAGTTTATATGATTGCCCTATGCTTATTTTATTTATCTAGGTTTTTATTAGCTGGTATCACACAGGCCCCTGGATCAGTTGAAGGTCTGATTGGACTAGGAATAACCACTGATATTTTCTTATATATTCTAGAAGTCTTTATATTAACTTATGACATGATGGGACAAAATTTCTGTTTAGGTTAGTACTTGGCTGGGTACTGCTCTAACACTGCAGTATGATTTTTACAGACCCACCCTATAAATGCTGCAGACCTGGGTTTAAGAAGCTCACAAGAATATAAACCAGAACACTAAAATTGTATCTCCTTTATAGGTGCATTATATGGACTACCCAGCAAAAGCTCTTCTGTATAAAGCAAGCAAATGAAATGCAGACTTCTGCTGTTAGACAACATTAATACCCTTATAATGACACTTGAACAGGTAACAGAAAACATTTTGACAGTCACAGATTGCTTCCATTGGAAAAACAGCACTTGATGCAAGCTAAGGTTATAGCTCAGAACCAGACTCCTCCAGATAGGAAGAAACTAAGCCAAATCTAAAGGAGAACAGCAAAATTCTCCTTTAATTAAAGGAGACAATTAAAGGAATTGTTATATTTTTATGATTTTGTTTCTTAATTTTCATGGTGATTTAGTTCTGTGAGTAAGTACTACGGGCAAGAAGTAAAAAAAGGCCCTACTATGCTGTGTTCTGCCTCTTTCTTGATGAATTTATACCTGCAGGAAAAATGTAGACTTGGCAGATGCAGTAATGCCACTCTTCTTTCCCATGTCCCATGTCTGAAAATCCAGTAGAAGTGCAGAAGAATTTCACAAGATATGATTTTTGGTTTTAACCATCTCACTGCATTTGTATTTATAGCCAGATTGGAATTTTTTTCCAAAATAATGTAACAGAAATGATTACAAAATTGAAAAAAGTAGTAAAATTATTGATACTCTAAAGCACACTTGTTAGTTTTTCTTTATGGGCTAGTCCTTTTGAGTTTTTACAACATATTTTCACTAAGCACACCTATTACTGCTGAATCCATCTTTGATGTTACTGGAATTCTTCACATTAGGTGAGTTAAGGTTTCAAAGCTGTAGTTACCTGTGGAGACTGGTACAATTCATTTCATACATTTACTGCTCATTAGCACGTGTGTGAAGCAGTTTCTTGCACCTTGTATATCTGTAATGAATATTAAACCATCTCATCTACTCATAATAATATAATGGCTCCTGTGATGACAGACTCTGTTTGCACAGGAAGCAGATGTTGATGTTTACATAGATGTAATTTGCAATGATGAGTGGTGGTGAGCTGAGGTTTTTTCCTGCCAGAACAATTCAGTCTATGTTAAGCTTCTGCAAAGTATTTTGCCTGCCATTGTGGTCTCTCAGGTCATTATAGATATACATTTTATGTCAGTGAATCTATATCAAGATATTAAATTATGCATTTAAGAAAACAATTTATTTAAAGATATATTTACCAAATCTCTGAAATGTGGTGTCCAGGAAAAATTTTTGATAAGCTTCAACCAAAGATGAAAATAGTATTTGTTGGGTCATAAATGGATTTCTGACAAATAAATATGGTAGGAATTATTCAGAAAGAGTGCCAGTGGCTACAAAATTAAATTAGCAACAGGTAAGGTTGAAATAAGATGCATTTGTTTTACTAGAGGAGTGCCATACACTACAGAGAATTACAAAAGGAGGATATGGGCTTCCTTGTTGAGTCACAGTTGTCTAAACCTTAAAAAAAAATAGTCCGTGCTTCAAGGTGAATAGAAATGTGGTCTGATCACTTCTTGCAGGAAACTGGCTTAACATTTCTATTTCAAGGCCATTAGGAATGATCTGGATTCCCACATGCATTTGTAAATGTATCTATCTATATTTTTGTTTTTTTTTTTTTTTTTTTCTTTTGGAAAGACACCTTTGCACTCTCTAAGGTCTTCCTTTGGGGGCTCTTTTTACATTCATTCTCTTTTTTCTTTTGCTAATTTTGTCCTGCTGCATCTCTTCTGTATCCTGAAAATGCCTTTCCCTCCTTGACATTTAGACTCTTCAAGTATTTATAGATTGTTACCATGTCCCCCTGTAGTCATTTCTTAGACAAACTATGCATATTTAGCACTTGCAATCAATCCTCATACATCAATCACTCCAGAAGTCTAATCATTTTTTGCAGCTTTCTTCAGATCTTCCTCCAATATGTGAATATCCTTCTAATAAGATGCCTAAAATTAAATACAATGGGTCATGTCTGCAGCTCATGTAAATCAGTGTAGCTCTGCTGAAGACTGTGTTGATTCATGCCAGCTGAAGTTAAAGAGCAACATTTCTAGTGCAAAGATATCAAAACCGTATATATTTTGTGAAGCGAGCCTGAAACCACACAGAGCTTTTTTTCATAGTAAAGCTTCTTTGAATTAATTTCCATCACTTAGCTATTCTTTTGAACAGTGAATTTTCAGTTTGCTCCCTGTAAAACCTCAAAATAATCTGCATTTTCATGTTTTTATTAGTGTTTTGAGGAGCTCCTTCAGCCTCCCTGACATACTTCCTTTCTGTCCTTGTGTCCCAGACCTCCAGCTGGAGGTTTCTCCTCTCAGACCACGGCCATGCAGAGGTGATGCAGGTTTAGAGTGGCTGTGGGAAGGATGGCTCTAGCCCAGAAGACAACGAGCATCAGTGGCTGGCATCCTCCCAAAGCATATCTCCTGTGTGAAGAGAAAGGCTATAATCCACCTTGCAGCAGCTTATCTACCTTTGGAGTCCTCTTTGTCACTCTACTGGCCCATTAAGCATCCATCCTGAGCATGTTTAATCCAAAATCACATCTTTGTGCCATTATAATCCAACAAAGGTCATACAGACTGAAAATAGAGAAAGATATGCTTATTTTTTAAAACTTTTTTTTTCAAACTAAGTATGGCTAGAAGGCAAAAGTAGCAGCCCTAATTAGGCTACTAATAGCTCTAGGCCTCCTGTATTGTCAATGAATATACTTTTTTTCTGGATAATTAATACAGCATTTAGTGGAACAAATTAGCACTGAAAATAAGTAAAAATGAAATTTATAAATAACTTACAAAATAGGGTATCATTGCTAGCTGCAAAATACTGACTTTCCATTAGAAATACTGTAAAAACGCTGTCATAATTAAATTTCACAGGATTCATGTCCTGTAATATATTACAAAAACACACACTCACAATTAGTAAAGAAACTATGTCGCTACCGTCAGATCTGTCTGGAAGTGGCACTGTTTAGGGGGAGAGGCATGGATTGTTGTTATTTTGTTATTTCTGGACTTTTTTTCAACAGTACTGCATTTATACTTTTTGTGGGTTTGTTTTTTTTTTGGCACTAATTTGCGGTGCTGTCTCTGCTTTGAGAAATCCGCTTTATTGCAAATGCTTTGTGGGTGAGGTGGCACTTGGTTTCAAACTAAGACAGCATCTTCTTCAGTGATCTTGTTCAGACTAAAAATTCTTTATTTGAAAAAGTACAGAAACCAGGCCACTTTGTAATTGATAATCATAAAAGAAACCTATTGATCAATTGCTGTTTTAAAAACTATTTTACATATACTTTTCTGCCCCCTCCATTGTTTTTCAATTTACACAAATTTCTTTGGTCTTTTTATTTTAAAGGAGTGTTTTCTGCTTAATTTCCTTCAGAGTCATTTAGTACAACTTCTATTTCCACGGACTTGTAATTCCACAGGGAGGAGTAAAACAAATGCCATCTAAGCTATAAACTCAAAGATCAAAAGATCTTTCCATTCAATACTGAGGGAGTCCTGTGATAACAGGGAAGTCACAGATAATAGTATTTGTTCAAATAATTAGGGTCACAAAACTGGGATAAGAGGGATTCTTTTTTGTTGTTGTTTTATATATAGATACACAGAGAGAGAGAGAGAGAGAGAGAGAGAAACCAAAGCTTTCATGAGATGTTGTATATATTAGCGTTGTGTTTCACCACAGAGGAGTATATAGAGAAACATTTTGAAATTTCCCTCAGCATTAATCAGCATATGATCATGGTTCAAATAGATTAGACTTTCAGATGCCAAGTAGGCTTCTGAGGTAGACTGTAAACCAATTATAAATGCTTTGGAAATAAAAATGTGGCATAGAAAACAATGAGGTCATCCTCTGGGGTTGTCAATACAGGTTTTTTCCCCCCAGGATACTCTTGCAGGTTGTGTATGGTACTTCCCTAACAACTTCTCAGGAATTCTTTACACCAACTATCAGGATTCATACTGCACTCTAACTATAGATTACAGCTAGGTCTCTAATTTCTGACCTTGTACACCTCTTAAATGTTTTGCAAGGAATGGAGTGAAGGGAGTAGAAAATATTGATTTATGAGGTATGGTAAACTAGCAAGCTAATATTGAGTTGCCTCCTCACTTCCTTGAAAGCTCAAGGCTGCATTCTCAGAGGATTTATTGTGAATGACTTCAGAAAAACAGAGGCTGCTCCAGTCACTGATGGTGAACCAGTAGCTACATGTACCTATTTACCTATATCAATGGCTCCTTATCACAGTAGAAAAAATAGAGGTTTTTCAGTTCTAAGGATGCAGGAATGAAACTGAACTGTGCTTCCTGTTGGAATTTGCTGGGAATGGGGAGAAAAAAAAGTGGGAAGAAACAGCAAAAATATCTGAACAGTTTATTACTATTGCCAGCTGTCCCTTTGCCCATGCCTACAACTGACTCTGTTTTCTAGGCAATTTTAGGACACCACATTTTAACCTGTTTGTTCCTTACACATGATTGGCATTGCACCTTCAGGACTGGGGTGTTAAGGAATAATTCTCCCTGCCCCTTAAAAAAGCCTGTGGAGACTGCCTGTAAAGAGTAGCAGAGAAATCCTGGGATTAATAGCGTCACTCGGTAATTGACTGACAATAAAATGGTCAATGAAATACAGAATTCTGCTCAATGGGGAAAGTAATCATATCTATGCAGATAAAAATATGATTGCAAAATTTGTTATGATTGAAGGGATCACGAAATTACTACGATGGTTCTTTGAAGAGAGCTGAATGCTTGGTAAGCCCAGCAAGGCAAAATGTGGTATTAGAAGTTGTTAGGGAAGGAAGGTAGAATGAAACAGAAAACATCATTAAGGCAGCATATAAATCACTAGGACATGTATATTTTTTATTAATACAGTGCATTCTAATAGTCTCATCTGAAAAGTGTTAGGCAGAAATAGAAAAGCGGGAAGGAATATGACAAGGATGAGCAACAGTGTAGAACAGCTCTGGTTTTAAGGGAGATTAAACAGAATAAGACTTCCAGTTTGGAAAAGCTGTGATATGGTATGACTATATAGAATCAGGAGTGATGATAATTCATTAGCTCTCAAAGAGAGCAAGAAGTTGTCAAGTGATATTTTTCAAGCAGTAGGTTTTAAACATGTGAAGAACTTTTCTAACATTGCAATTAAAACGTGGAACTCATTGCCACAGGATATTACGAAGAACAAAGGCAGAAATGGATTCAGACCAATTTACAGGAAGAATAAAAAACTCCCTCAGGGGCTGTTTAATACAAATATCTGAAGTCATGTCTGCTTTAAGAAATCCTTAAACCAGTAATTATCAGATACTTATAGCATTCGAATTTGTCTTGTTCTTAAATAACTTCCTTAAGCATCCCATGTCCACTGCTGTTCCCTTTCAGGCAGAGCACTGTTTCAGATCGTGGACTACAGCTCTTCCAGATGCTGTTGTGTCATTGTCTGCTACATGAAATGCCAGTGTTCAGAAGGAAAGAAGGCCACCTGGTAGTCTAGAACCTGTTTTGAGGAGTCAGCTGGGCTGTAGAATTGACAAATTCCTGTGTTTCTTTAAATGTTGCCTGCAGAACTTATGAAGGCAACTGAAGCTTTTGAGAGCTTCTGAAACTAACATTTCTGTGCTTTGAAAAAATCTGCATGCTTGTGAGGCAGAGAGAATGAGTGTGTGCAGCAGTGATGTGATCTCCTCTCCTACACGTCTCATCAATGTGCTCCCATTGCAGCCTCCATCCCACAGGTACACTCAGGGAACTCTTCACATATCCAATCTGATCCTTGCTTTCAGCAAACATTGTTCTAAAATATGCCAGCAGTATAGATTTATTTCTTGTGATGCACCACTGACCAGATGGAAATTAAAATTTGTCATTCAACTGAACTTTTGGCTGTATTGGTCTGAAAACAGTTCAGGAAAATACTGTTCTGAGTGTAAGCCATGAAATACAGAAAAATATCAAGATTTATATATATGTATCTCACTAACATTTCCAAATATCTCTAAATTAAGAGTATTTTATTCTATTTTAAATTCTGTCACATTTTTGTGGCTTTTTAATTTGCCAATTACAGTGACAAGCTTTGACTAACTAGACAAAAATTTTTCTGAAATAGTTTTCCTTAATAATTTTCTAATTTTTCTGAACAGGAACTTGCAATGCTGCATTTCTGCCAAGATTTGTCATTGCTGTGTGAGTCCAGAGGTGTGATTGACTACGAAATTGTATCCTTCAAAAATACTAGTATTTAATCTTGAGATTAATCTTTAGAGACCTAGAAAAGCACTGAGGAACTGCTCTCATAAATCCAATATACTCTGGTCCTTCTGTAGATCAAGACAAGGCTGTAAAAAAACATGAGACTGTAGCTTGCAGACCAAAGCTAGATTTCCCACATATTACTATTTGGCAATTACCTTTCTATTGCACTCATTATAATTTAAGTAAGGACACTCCTGGTCTAAGTCTTCAAAAGCTTTCTCCTCTCTGTTGTCTATGTTTTGGTGGGTTTTTATAGTCAGTCAATACTAAACTACAGATAGTGTTCATCCACTCAAAACACAAGAAGTATCAATTTTTCTTCTTTCAAAATTATACTTTGGTACAAAAAAATCTAATATCTAGGTAATTTTACTTTAGGAAAGGAAAGTTTTACTAAAATGTAATTTCAGGTTTTGAAGAGGACATTATAGAGAATTAGACAACTTCTCTATTTCCTTTTTTGTTAGCCCTTGGGGAATTTAAATTTAAAATCAAGGAAGGAGGAAGTAACATCTTACCTTTTAAAACTAATTTGTTTCGCATTGGTAAGCAGCACTTTCGCTATTACATGTTTATTCACTTCAAAGCATGACCATGCTACTTCATCTCCAAAGAACGATTTTAGCACTCTACTGTTTTAACATAGTTAAGCTGGAAGGCAGTCAAGGGATGTGAGGAAGTCATTTGTTGTACATTTAATGGTGTGAAGTATCCATGAGGGAAAACTGAAAAGATTTTTCTGTTCCCTCACAAAAGTGTCCATAAGTGAAATTCCAATTTCCTGAGTAGTTCCCTGATTAGCTATTCACAACTCTGTCCTGTGCCAGACAATTGGCAAGAAAACAAAGATCAGGCTTTTGTTGATATTCGTAAATATTACACCTTTATCACCATCCCATTGGTGACGTCTGCCGGCTTTGCTAGGAGGGAAGCTTCACAACTGCCGAGCTTATCTTGAGGCAGCAGTCCTGTGGTGCTCTGTAGCTGCACGAGGCTGGAGCTAATCTGCTGCTTAGCTCTGCTCCTGTGGGATGCCGAGCCCTGCAGCAGCTTAGCGCCAGCGCTGTGGAGCTCAGGCACTCCGTGGGCCGCGAGCCGCCGCGCATCTAAACCATCGCTCACACGCTGGTTTCTCTAAGCTCCCCTTGGACCTCATCACACAGGAACCTGCACTAGCAGACTCTCCTGTGGCCCAGGGTTAAAATGAAGAATGTCTTTCCAGCAATCTCCACCTAGTTCTTCCTTAGAAAATAAATGCAAAGCTCAACAAAGCCCCGTTTAGAGGAAGCTTTGAGGGGATGCTATGCTAGAACTGTGCTACACAATTCTCAACACACTGAGGAGTTCAATTAATAACACAATGCTCCTTTAAGCAATAAAACCTCTTTATATTTTGAGAGAATTCCTGGAACTGAGAGAGCAGATTGATTTACTCGTAACCTGTACTGAATTGGGTATTGCATACTAGAGCTGACCTTCTGTCCTGAAGTTGGTTTAGTATTTGCTTTCCATTAAATAGAGAAAAGCTTACAAAGAACCCCTTGAGCCATCCTTTATGAGACTTTTGTGAGTTGCTACTTGTCTTCATACCACCATATCTCTCTGTGTCATGAAGTAAATCTTATACTTAGTTTCCCTTAAATACTTTCTTTTCATAAATACAATGTTCCTCACAAAAAAGAGTATTTTGATTATTACTAAAATAAAGCTCCTAGGGTAAGTGGCTTTTTATGAAACTTATATTTTATGTCTGTGAGCAGACTTTAACCGTAAAAAAACTGTCATGCAAACTCTTCTGCTTATAAATAGTATTTATATCACCACCATGGACATCATGTTCAAGAAAATAAATATGTGGGATTTTTTTCTTGTTCAGGCATAGAAATAGATGCATAGATTTGCGTCCTCAAAAGGCTTTTGTGTGTTGCAATGACAAAGAAATTTTTCTTGTGTCCACCTGAAAAATACATTCTTAAATAATATTCCACTTATTCAGTCTTAATGATAAGGTATTAAGGGTAAACTAACAGTTTATTGAGTGCTGTTAGAGATTTCTTCTATAGATGTAAGCAGAAGTTATTTCAGCATTTGGAAAGAGCAGTATGTACTAAAGCGGGAGAGAGCTGGGTTTGCTATGGCTATTACTTTAACACATTTTCTGATTAATTCATTAATGCATCATTCCTCCAAACTGAAAAGACACTTCACTGCAGTAGTCTGGGCAAATCCTAATAATACTTTAATCTACAATATTTTCAGCAAACTGCTTAAGTGTTTCAGCAAAAATGTTTACCCGATGGAATTATCTTTTTAAAAAATCACACTAAGCCTGCCTCATAGCACATGTCATGCAGAATAAAATTCAATATTTCGGTCAATAACTTGGCAGCGACATAAAAATGTATGATCTTCCACACCAGGTCAGTTCAAATCCAGTCTCCTGTGTGAAACCATCCTGCACAGGATGTGAAAGGAAAGTTTATATGAAGATGGCAGGCACAGTGACATTTTCTTCAGCCTGTAGTACCCAAAAGCTTTGCCAATTTTGTAAGCAAGAAAATTATTTTTTATATTGTCGTTTAAAGAGAAGCAAAATTATAAGAGAGACAAAGACACTAGGGTGATACATTTTTTCTTTAAGATGTTGATGTTGTGGTTTGTCCTGAAACACAATTTGATCTTCCACTTGCCAGGGGATTTTTTTTATCAAAGAAGACTGTTTAGTTTGCACTAATCAGATGAGCACAGAGAATTGCGCTTCTATCAACCCAAATAAAACTCCAGGTCACAAAAAAGCAGAAAAGAATTATTTTTGTCCACCCCTATCCTACCTGCCTACTCTGTGTCTGAGATCATTATCTGGTGTACTGCAGTGCTGGTGCACTATCACTCTCGAGAGTCTCAAGGAAGAGTGAAATCCCTCAGGAGAAAGATAATGGTCACCATAACTGCAATGTTTATGGCTGTTTCTCAGATTCAGTAGCATCAGATGGCTGTGTGTGAGGTAAGTGATGCAGTCCAGTGTCACTGGGGAGCCATATGACATTGCAGTGACTTCTGAAAAGTCCCCCTGGGCTGGCTGTTAGTTCCCTAACAAAATAATGCTACTACTCAACAGCACCTAAGGGTCTCTTTTTCTACTGAAATGCCAAAAGAGAAAACAAAGAAGTGAAGGACCTGCATTCTGTAGTTTATAGTGTTTGTTTAGTTCTGACACAAGATAGTTGTATTGAAAGGAAAGAATACAGAAGCTGTGAAAATCAGAGAGGAAAAAAGGGAGACTGTGGCAAGCACTGAGCCAGAGGCTGTAATCAATTAGCTGATTGCTGAACTTCAGTCCCCTACATTGCATCTGCCAGCAGCAGTGAAAGATGTACAGCTGAAAATTCCCCCCATAAAACCACAAAGCCTGTGGAACTCTGGTCATAAATACTTTAAAAGGAAAAGGTCTGCTCTAGTATAGATTCCATCACCTTGATAATCAGCAGCCTTTCAGTAGTATACACTTTATAAATAGAAGATCCTTGGAATAGAGAGATGTGAATGCAGATGTCTGATGTACTAAGGCTCAAACTAATCTCCAGTATTTTATTAAGAAATCATTAGGCTGAACTGCTTCAGGTGAAATCTTTCTCCATTGAAGTTATCAGCAAAATTCCCTCTGACTTCAGACAGCAAGAAATAAAACCTTTTCAAGACGGTTATTAAGCTGCAGAACAGCTAAAAGGTAAGAAATTAATTTTGATTAAATGGAAATCTATATCTATCTCACAAACATAATTAGAGAAGAGATTCTATTGATTTTTTACCTAATTTGTAATATTTACTGATATGAATTAAAGTAAGAACGAGTCTTTGAGAATCCTTTTTTATTTTCTAGCAATATCAACCTATGATTTTGTTAATTGTACTTTGAAAAAGGTGATTTTAAGAACAAAAAGATAATCTCCTTACAAATAAGCAGGTAAGTAACTCAAATTTTACTGCATCAAAACTGAAAAATCCTACCCAGAATACTGTAATGATCAGTGCTTGGAAGAGTCTTTTGGCAAGTGTTTCTGACTCAGAGTTTAGAGAGATATGTCTACCTTCAATGCTCTCAGTGAGTTATCCAGTGCTGGCTGGGCCTAATCCAATTGCTGGGGTATGTTGTCTGTGTTATGAATTCTATCTGATAGGTTGCTGCCTTTTTGTTATACTTATATGACTATTTAAAATAATAATAATAAAAACTTTAAAAAGAGCACTGTCAAAAGAGACTGGTAAACAACAGACTATCAACTCAAATATTCAAAAAATTTGTGATCAAATGGCAAAAATATACTGATGCCAGGATTTGAGGATAGCAAGGCATTTTAGCTTTGTGTACTTCCTTTGGGAAAAGATGTGAACAGGCCACAGAGTCCTTGCAATGACCTGGTGACAGTCACGAATGTGGATGGCAAACAGCTCAACTGAAAGAGAGACTTCTTTCCTTGTGGTAATCACTAGGGAAGAATTGGTCAAGAACATAAGGGTAAAAGGCATGAGTGAGTAAGAAAAGCCATGCAATAATAGTTCATGAAGGCAAAAGAAAGAACAGCAAAATAAAAGCATCAGATTTCAGGAAAGTAGGCTTCAGTAAACAAGAATTGTCTTGTAAATAAACAGTGGAATTCAAGAAATCCAGGAATTACTTAAGGGAGCAATATTAAGGGTATAAATCCAAACTAACACAGAACAGATAGTATAAGATTTGCTAGATCTTGACCTTTTCAGACAGGATATGAAAAGGTGAAGCTGGGTCACTTCCTTAGGGTAGGGAAGCATTGCATAAATGTGATAATGCATAATCAAAAATTATGAAGGCACACAATAGATTGCAGTCCCAAAGGCCACGATGATGATAAACAATAATTCTTTCATCACATAAAAAAATAGGACAAACCCAAACTAAATAGCAGTTTAAAAAAAAACCAAAAAACCCACTCTAGATATGATTGACAAGTTTTTTAATACTTGTTCTGAATCACTCTTATTTAAAAGGGTGAGAGGCAGTTCAATATTACAGCAATAGTAACAGAGAAAGTTTTAGACCAAGACTCTAAGTGGGAAGGAACAGGTTAAATACCTATTACTAAGTTAGGTGTTTTCAATTAGCTGTGAAGCTGTGATACTTGAAGAATAAGCTGAGGAAATATCCAAAATTATGGAAGCAGCTCTAAAAGGTCAAAGACAATAGGTGATGATCAAGAATGAATGCAATAATGATCTTTGAAAGGAATGTACAACAATTTTAGGAAATTAGATAAACTTCAGTTCCTGGAAGAATGCTAGAACAAATAATCAAACTATTTGTAAGCATCTAAAAAAAAACCCAAGGAAATTAGTCACTGTCAACATGGATTTGTCAAAACAAAATTGTATCAGAATAATCTAATTTCCTTCTGTGAGAGAGCAACTGTGGATAGGAAAGAAGCAGCAGATGTCACACATAGCTTTTAACACTGCCTTGTAATATTCTCATAATTAAGCCAAGGAAGTCTGTTCCAAACACAACTATAGAAAGTGGGCACAGAAAGACTTGAATCACTTTACTGATAAATCATTTACCAATAGTTCGCTGTCAAATTGGAATGACTCTCTGAAATAGTGTACAGTGCAGGCTCTTTTATTTTCCTTCAAGACTGGGGTAAAGTAATTGACATGGTGCTTACTAAACCTGCAGGAAGAATCATAGGGTTCAACAAAGTGGTTGACCTTGCCAGATCTGTGGCATTTGTACTCCTATTCACATATTTATCTTCAGTTTAAAGCAATATTTCCTTGTATATATTAAGCATAGAAATAAGTATACTCACATTTTGACTGTATTAAATTCACAGGGTCACAAAGTCATATTGCATTTCCTGTAAAATTTTTGTTACTTTTATATCTGTCATATCTTTCATTATAAATTTGGCTTGTTTTAATAATTCCCTTTAAAAATTGTCATAACCCATAATAAAAAAAATTAAATAAGCTGTACTAATTTGAGCATTTTTGAAAAGCACTGAAAAGATTAATATTTCAGTAGGTTTTGATAATGAACAGTGTTATTCTCAAAAAGACTATGAATAGATTATTTTTCATCTTCTCTACCCCATACTATTTGGCTAGATATGTGAATAATATTGTTCATTTTCCTTCCTGAATGAAGAAGCAAAAATCTTTAGAATAAAGTGAGAATCTTTATAATAATGCTTTTCACTTTAATTAGTAGCATTCATCATTTGAAATGTTGTTTTTTCACTTCCATCTTCATTATCTACTTAAAAGTCGCTGCTCCTATAAATATTTTTCAAATTGCATGGAGGAAGATAAAACATACAGGAATGCCAGGAAAAAAAAAGAGAACAACTTTTTTTTTTTTTTTTTTATTTGAAAGGCAGTTTCACTTTTGGAAACCAATCAGCATTTTATTTTTGTATTATTTTCTGCTTTACAGCTTGCAAAGTTTGCATTGCCCACCAATAGGTGGCACTAAAAATTTCTGCATTCTTTCAATGGTTGTTCTGTTCTCTTTCGACATTGATGGAGTTATATCCTAGTATATCTCCCATTTCCATTGTCTTTGTTTGATTTTGATTTATTTTTCATGTTTAACCAAAAAAGAATTTTAGTATAAAAATACAGGTGCTGTATATCCAAGCAAATATTAGATTTATGGGTACAGGACTGATACATTAATAAACTCTAAACAGCCAATGTTTTTGCCTGAGGGATCAAATATTAATGTGCCCAAATAACCAAAGCTGGAAAATGCTGATGCACAGCATCTGAAGGGTATGTTTAACATTGAAATAAAATGGACATAGTATATAATTACAATATAGCATTTGTATTTCTCACTTTCGTTTAATTTATTTCTTAGAGAAATATTTCAAATGTTGTCTTTGGAATAGTTAGAGTAAAAAGCATTTTTCCATTATACAGTCTCAATCTTATGGTTATGATTTATCTGGCTACATATGTCTATGACCAATGCTTGATTTTTGGGCACCTGCAATTATCTATCCTTTACCCGAGAGCTCTGGTTTCTTTATTACCCTCTTTTTCAGCTTTGGGGTGGCACCATCATACTACAAGAAGTGAAAGGATAAAGAAAAAGAAGAGCTGAGTGGCTGAGTTTCCCACGCAACTCCAAGGAAAATCAAGTCTCTTTCAGCTCACTAGAGACAAAGGCATACACACAAAATTTTCCAAAGAACATAGGATGCTACCAGCACAAGGTATGTCTCTTCCTCCCCAGCTGAGTAAAACCCAGGTTATGATGTGCTTTCAACATCATGTCATGTTCTGCTAAGGTCTAGTGTGAGCCAGCCTTTGCAGATGTGGTGCACAAGGATGTTTATCTTGGCTTGTGCTGTGTTAGAGGCCCAAAATATACTTGTTGTGCTTCACAGAAACAACAAAAACCATTGTCACTTCAAAGTAGATCTCATTTCTGATGGCAAGAAGATGGAACCAGATATTTTAGTCACACAGCTTTCAGATCTCCGATTTCATGATTTCTCAAAAAACTTAGTTTAGTCAATTTTTGTCTTTTACACCATACGCTAAAAATCTGCTTTTTGGAAAACTCTTCCCACACCAGCTGTCTTCTGACATATCACTGCAGCACTGTCTGTGGTAGGCATGCTGGGATAGGGAAGGGATGTCAAATAGAGAGGAGACAGATATGCACATAGGAAAACTGAACTTATCAGTGGTATCTGGCAATTAAAGGTATCTTTGTACACACACCCAATGATTACAGGAATATGGATGTTTCTACCATATTTTCCTGTGAGATGAGTGTATGCTTTGAAATTTCTGGTAGGAAAGAAAGGTGGCAGCAATAAAGTTAGCACACAAACACCATCTGTGAAAGCCAGAAAGCATCTATAGACCCTCTGCATGCTAAAGGCTTCTGCATCATGTATGAGGAGAAAGGGAGAAAGAAGAAGGAGAAAGGGAAATACAGAGTGAACATAAAAAAAAAAAAAAAAAAAAAAAAAAAAAAAAAAAAAAANTCAGGGGAGCCAGCAGGTAGCCATTAATAAAGGCACCATGATACAGGGCTTTTGCTGATTCTTTGCTATGTCAGTCTTTTCACAATCTCTTTCTTTCATTCTTAAAAAAAAAAAAAAAAAAAAAAAAAGAGGCATGATAAAGGTGAGAAGCAAATATGAATTAAAAAATACTGTCCAGACCATCTTAATACTGATATACTACTGCAATAGAAATCATAGGCATTTTCCACATGTTGTGTAGATCAAATGAATTATTTGCCAATTAACACAAAGCATCAGCCTGAGGCACTATCCAGGCATATGTAAAAACTACATCTGTCCTGAAGACACAATTTAAATGGAAAACCTCCTTGATTACTGGTAATAAGGCTGCTCTCAAAACAAGGAGGGAATATGCTGTGAGTCAGGCGAATTTTGCTGGAAATCTGTAAAACACGTCTATTGCCTACAGAAATGAGCAGCTAATAAATCCCTCCAGCTCATGCTCCTTGCTTGGTACCAATCTTTAAGTCAGTTGCCTGGATTCCTCTGACTATGCCCAATAAACATCACTTAACATTTCTATTTTCTTCCCACCGTGCTTTACTGCCAGGTACACACCAGCAGGCAGCACCTGTGTTTACATGGGAATACAAAGGCAGGGTCATCTCAAGCCCTAAAGTGGAAAACTGATAGTCCCAGCCATAAGTTTCCATTATTTCACCCAACTACAGTGACTCCAGCTCTCTTGGACATGTGTCTTCTCTTCCCAGGGCCACTCACCTTTCCTCCTGTGCTCTGCAGTACAGATCATCACACTACAAGGTCATCTCTGGTGCTGCAGGTTACAAAGTTCTCAGTGGAGATGGTCATTGAGGAGGCTTTATTATTCATGTACTTGTTCCCACAACCAGAACAGTTCTCCCTTCCTTCCTTTTTTTCGTTTTTCTCATTATCCTCCACTCTGCTGGTTGATACTTTATATATCATCTAAAGACCTCTCAAAATGTAATTTGATTGCTGTTGGGGGAAAAAAATTGCACATGAATGGAAAATTCTACTTTCTGCTCTTTCCAGTAGACAGTAGCAGAGAATATTCATCTCTGGAGACTTCCTTTTATTTATTGATAGAAGAAGGTATCCATCTCAGTTCACCATTTCCCTGTCTGTACCTTCACTTGTATTTTTCATTTTGAGCACTTCATATCCATGCTGTTAACTTAATAGTTTTATCCCTGTAATGCCCTGATGAATTGGGAAATGTCACTATACTGACTTTATAGGCAACACATTAAGCATCAATACATTGTGAGATCAGGCTTGTGAAAAAGCCATTCATCATAAATGTGCCAATTCTCTATAGGAATATGCAAAGTTTGTCCCAAATGCAGGATAACTCAGATATATCTGGCTTTTCCTGGGATGGTTCTGTGACACACTTAAAAATAATAGAAGGAAATTAAATGCTACCTTCTTTTACTATATCCTAAGTTTATGTTAATATATCTAGCCATTGTTGTTGACTTATTTGTTTTAATGTTTTACCCTGATTTTTAATAATTGTCCCTATTTTACAGTGGAAAGTGCAGCAAAAAATGAAATGGAATCTTATTTATTTTTCTTTTCTCGTAAGCTGACTGATAGAATATCCTTACCTTTATTTCTTTCGATATTTTTTGATGTAACGCTTGATTTAATATAGTATCTTTCATATTTAAGCATCTCAGAGAGTGTTTAACAAAAAAATGACACCACATCGGCTGCAGTGTAGTTCAAGGTGTGTAGGGTTGAAAGGGCAGAGAGGAAAGCATGTTTCAAAAGGACAGCATGGGAAAAAGATAGATGCATTATCTATCATTTTTACTTCAAAATCTAGTGTTTCAGGACCATGAAGTGCAGCAAATTACACATAAACTCAGCTATTAGTGTTGGTATAAGAGATTCTGTTGTGACAACAGACAACAAATATCAGCATAGGTATATTCATGAATATAATATTTGATATGCAGCAAATGCCTGTTTAGGAACAAACCTAATGTCATTTCAGATTTTGAAAATATTGCTTGACATGTTTGGCAATGCACTGCCAATATGAATTAGATCCCACCTTTACTTGCTGTTGCAAACAATGACAAAAAGCTACTTGCTCTGTGACAGACTGCAGCCCATTGCATAAAGCAGCATGTAATGTCAAAGGGAAACTGACACGGTGAGCAACACAATTAAAGAGGATTGTTTATTATTGCTCTGAAATGCCACAACAGAAATCGTTCCCTCTTGGCTGGGTTTTGGACTCTCCACCCTGAGTAACCTCTCAGCACACAACTGTGCCACGCCTGCATCCATTTCTAGTTGGCTTTACATCTTCTAAAGTATCAGCTTGGGCCAACCACTTTACAGTCTTCAGTATGTTTAACACCACAATGTCTCACAAAACAAACCAAAAAAGGAACTGGAAGTAATTTTGACCCCGGGACAGGAAGATAAAGAATGAGATTCCAGAAAAAATTGAATATTTTGATGCTCAGTACAATAAAGCACACAATAAGCAAATGCATAACCTAAATTTAAGCACTGTTCTTTAGATTTACAAAACAAAACAAAAGAAAAAAAAACCTCACACCAAAAAATTATATACCCTGAAACAAAACAAAACAACAAAAAAACAAACAAACAAACAAAAAACCAAACAAACCCAAACNAAAAATAAATAAACTAAAGAAAAAAGCTAAGTCGGGGAAAATTTAGGGACACACCTCTCTTCATACAGTAGATGAGAAGTGTTTATGAATAGAAAATGGGATTCAAAACTATGATATAAATCATTTAGTCAGAATAGGCATGATAAAAGTTGAAGCACACCTGAAATTCTGTTTCCCCTCAGGAATTCCAGTATTTATCTCGGGGTGTACTAAGATACACTCATGAAGCTCAGTCAATGGCTTGTACAGAGATTTTTAATTTTGGCAGAAATCCACAAAGGAAAATTGAAACTCCCAAAGAGCCTAATTAATTATGAGATCTGCTTTTTCAGAAATGACTAATTTATCAGTACATCCTTGTTGAGAAAAATCATACGTAACCAGGGGCATCATTTCTTGTTTAGCTGAAACATGAAGGTTGGGAACCCGGAATTGTTTTCATACAGGGCATCTTGTTCTGCTAGTTTCATGCTGAAGTTTTAATAATAGTATAACTACAGTAATTACAGCAACTGCTAATGTGGTCATAACACATATAATGGAGAGATTTATATAGCTGGTGGAAATTAGGTACCAAGGATGGGCTTCGTCTTATCTAATTTTAGAGCTCTGAAATGTTGACATCTGTCTTCAAGCTGGTAATCCTTAGACTTTTCAAAAGAGGGAAACAGGTATTCCTTGATATGCAGCTGACCTGTTTCAAATTTCTGCTTTGACACAGTGTAAGCTGTGTCCCAAAATCCATCATCTTTCCCCAGAGAGATGAGGATTTAGATGGGATGTAAATATACATCCTGTAGGCTTTTACTTTTGGCCAAAATGTGGTCAACCCACATTGCATTACCTGATGTTATCAGGAAATGTTTGTAAAAAATCCAAATACATAAGAGCAATAAGTATTTAAGACTTTATTCCTTGGAACATTCCTCTAGGCAATATTTATAGTTACTGTGCAGTCGGTCCCCTGGCAACACAAGGTTATGAGAAAGGAAGCGAAGCACAGAGCGGTCTGTGGAGAACAAAATTTTAGTAAATCTGATTTTTTTTCCTAACTAGTGATTCAGAATCTGAAACTCTTATAATAATTTTAGACTGGTTTACTTAGACTTGAACCTCGAGTTCATTTTCGTTCAAGGAAATCTAAATCTAATGCTAGTCACGAAATGTCTTTGCAGAGGTGGGCTTTAGGAAAATTTCCTCTTATTATCACAAGTTAAAATTATATGCAGAGTTCTGAAAGTAAAAACAACTTCTTTTTCCTAAAACAGTGTCACCAGGGCATGAGTAATGTTATCTTTTCCAGGACAACTTGATGGAGTTTGGTTTTTTTTGGTAATTGTTTTATCAGCTGAAATATTTTTCCTTTCTAACGAAGTTCTACAGTGTAAGCTGAGTTTGGACATGACGTGCAACCTTTGTATGTAAATTACAGTAGATTATTAACATTCTTATTTTCTCTTTCAAAGCTGAACATATTTTTAAAATAAATCAATTAAATATCCTTAAATGTTGTCAGACATAAACAATTTTACAGTCATTGCAATTAAAATCTTCATTTGGGCTGGATCCTCCAGATGTTAAAATTAGTTCTGTGAATTAGTCTAGTCTGGGAATTGTCCCTGTATATTCTATATTGACCTTCCTCTTCCAGGACAAGTTCTTGATTTGAACTATCCTCAAAACTAAAAAAAGGAAGAAAAAATGTGGTAGCTGGTATCAGATTACAATCAATGATATCAGAGACAAATAGGACTGAAGCAACTCAGACTCCATATTTTGCCAATAACATTGCTGGTACACTCTGAAGTGGCTCCAGCATCTGGAGCATTTTGAAATCTCTTGCTACCAAGCCTAAGAATTTGCAGGCTTGAGGAGAATCTTTCGGCTGTGGGGGGTATATGTGCATTTATTCATTTCAGCCAGTCTTATTTCAAACATATATTGTGGTTTTTTTCTTCTTGTTGTGAGACAAAGATGCTTTATAATTTGAGCAAAACAACTCCAAAGCAACATAATTATTCCTAGGGATAGAATTCAGCAGAGTATAGCTGTATGCAAGCAAACATTTATCTGGGTTTGGCCTCATTATTTTGCCTTTTGCATACAGCTGAAGAGAGTTCAGAACTTCTCTACTGGCTGCTTCCTTCCTTTATGTGCCACAAGGAATGTCTTTAAATAGAAGAAACAGTGAAGCAAACTGAAGATTGTTATAAGCCAAGTCACAACTCTGTTCAACATCATCAAGGACAATAAAAGTGCCTGAGAAACATCCTTATTTAAGGATACATGATGGTTTAGTGATTAGAAGAGTGCTCACTTCGGAAGTGGAAAACCTCCTCTAGCCTGGAGGGCTCTCTTGCCACAGCTCTCACACGTCAGCCTTTTCCTCCCATGCACTGCAAGGTGTTATAAGGGCACTTTACAATTCTGGTTCAAGCTGGACTGCTGTAAACCTGGAAAAGCATGAGCTGTAAGATCAGAGAGAAAGACTGAACCAAAGGGCCCCTTAGGAGTGAGAGACATTTCTTATTTTTTTTTAATTCTGGGTATAGGTTTATTTCTGTTTTTATCCAGGGACACTCTACAACATAAAATACATAAACAATCCCTTGAGCAGAGACCAGAACTCCAGTTTTTCCTTTGTTAAATTATATAAAATAAATCAGTAGAATATCATACTTCTCTTTCATGTCATTGAATCTTAAAAGGGAAGGCTTGTGATAGGATTCTATGACTTGTACTCAGGAATAAATATGGAATTCAAGCTGATGTTCAGGGAACACTGAAATGATCAATCTGGCTATCTATATAATTCTGACTTGTTCCGTGCCATCATATGAACAAGAGAGACCATATGAGAAGAGTATAATGAGTCCTGTACTAATGTGAAATTTCCAGAAGTATACTCATAGTGATTATTCAAAGCAGTAATATCTTGTTATTGATAAGATGAATCAATGGAGTTCAAAACCTCATTCTGTAATTAATTTCCACGAGACCAAATAATTTTCATAGAGATTCCCTCCAATTTTTCCTTTTGTAAAGAGTAAGATTGAAGACAAAATCCTAGCATGGTGTCAGTATTGATGAGCGACGACAAGAAATTATTGTTCAACATCTTTGCACCGCTGCCCTGTTTAATTTTTTCGGGGATTTATTTCATTGATTTTCTTGCTGCTGCATCAGTGAAAGGGATCACTATTATTTTGATTATCAACTATGATCTTCTCATCTCTTTAAAAGCACTTGTTGTGTTTATTCCGTAAACGTGGTCCCAATTATTTAGTTCAAAACAAATGACTTTGTTTTGGCTGTATTAATTTCTTCAACATTCTTCTGAATGGAATTGAGTGATGAAAACTTGCATTCATACTATGAAAATCGGGAAAGCTGGGATTTGGCTAATTAGCTGCAAAGGAAGTTGCAATTATAACGAAAAAGGATGTTACTCTGGAATGAATATTCATGTTAGAGACATGTTATAAATATTTCTCATGTCTTCTGCCTACATTTTTTGAATAGGCAAAATTCTGGCATGTCTGTTTGTATGACTCTTGTGTAGATGAGTTTTCAGTTTATCCTGCCTGCCTTCACACCCATTCTTCTCTGTGAGGAAAAAAATATATCTGCTTGAAAGTGAGTATCTTAACAAATCTCATGGGTATATTACTCTGCATTAATAGCCCCCTTTTTGAGCTTGCTATACTTAATATAATAACATGAACTAATTAATTCCTCCTAAACAGTTGGAAATACAAAGTCAGCAGTTTAGTTCAGTTTGCCACATTTTCCCAAGGGTCATTTCATTTTTTCCTCGAGGACATTCAGCCCAATAAACATCTGGTCTAGGTTTAAAGGAACAACATGAACTACTGCAGTATTTTTTGTAATTCAGAAAGCTTTAGTAAGATATTTACTGTCTTGCTTTGCTGAGATTCAATAGCACTTCTGAATTTCAAAAAATGAAACCTCAACACTCAATTACTAGTATTCCCTTTTCATAGGAATGGAGGGCATTAAACTGAGTAAGACCTCCCAGGTCAATCCATCCAGCCCCTGCTGCCTAGGCAACCATATTATTCAGTATTTTTCAAAGCAACTTTTTATCTAGTCTATAGACTACAGCAATGTGGATAGCAATGCACTACATGTAAGACACTAGAGTTTTCAGAAACAAGACTACTTTTTTTTTTCTTTTGTTTTTCCTAGATGGGAAGAATACAGAGAATATTTTCAGCAGCTATGATTTGAGAGCGACCCTAACAAATTTAAAATAGATTGACACTGTTACAAGATTGTCCCCTTGTCGTAGGAAAAATAAAAGACACAAAGGAGAGGGAATATAAATGTCCATGAAATTCAAGGAATTCAGCAGGTTTTATTTTTTTAGTAGCTGAATTTTTGTTGTTTTACTCTTCAACTTTTTTTTTGTCCATGCTTGGAAAAGACATGGCAACAAAGAATGGTCAAGTTTATTATTATTATTATATGAATATTGCAGCTCTTGTTTTGGTTGATGAAATCATAGAAACATTGAATGGTTGATGTTGGAAGATGATCTACTACAACTCCCCTGCCATGAAGAGGGGCATTTTTTATTAGGTCAGGTTGCTCAAAGCCCCATCCAACCTGTCTAGCCTCTCATGTGGGGCCAGAACTGACATTGAGTTTGAGCACTTTAAGTGATTGTGCATCCACAAAATGCAGTAAATTCAATACTTTGCTTTTCCTGGACATAATAATTCTGGAAAATGGTGGGGTGGTTGCAATTGTGCTGCAAAGGCATGAACAAAATAGAAAAAAAACACTTCGCCTAATTTAGTTTTCACGGCTGGTCTTTACTCCCACTGGATTTCCCATTCCTCTTAATTCTTAATCAGTGAACTTTTCATATAAAATAAAATATTCCAAACTGGTCAAATGAAACCCCCAGGGAAGATTTAAAGAAACTGATCCGGGGAGGTTGCTGCATTGTGTCAGTATCATACAAATGCAATAACTTTTCGGAGTTGTTTCCAAACTAAGGGAGGTACCAGTTAGTAGGACATTCAGATTGCTTTTGAGCCATTAAACACATTCCTGGGAGACATACATGATCAAGAAAGATGCTGATGGCACTTCTGTAATGGTCCAAATAATGGACATAAAGGACTCCTCACTACCTTCAACTAGTTCCATAGTGCTAGAAAAGACAGAGAGAAAACAGTGAGCGAAGTGCTGGATGTGATAGAAAACCTATGCAGTGACAGCAAACTGTGTGCATAGATAATGGAAAGAGGGTAAGGGGTCTCATTATAAAAAAAGATTAGACTAAGCAAAAAAGGCAAAAAACGCGGTGGGGTTTTTTTGACTAGTTAGTTAATTATTGTCCTCAGAGACAGTGTACCCTTAATCCTAAATAACCCCAGGTAATCTGTTTTGTAGTAGTATTCATACACTATTTCAAATCAATGCAGAGAAGAGAGTGTTCTAACCAGCATGTTACATACTTTCATCCTGCAGCATAATCACTTTGAAATTCTGTTGCTTGAGGGAAGCAGCAGATTTCAGATAGTACAACATTTTCTAATGAGGAGGATGCAGAGAAACCTACTGAAATAAATTCTTGAAGAGAATTTGTGTCTTGATGTTTTGGTTTTTTTCTTCCTGAAAGTGTATTTTATTTTTCATAGCTATTCAGGAAACCTTTCACAAAGATTTTATTCCTGAATGAACCTCCACAGCTGTATAGCCCCCTCCTTGTTGCTGTTTCAGCTAGAGCCTTTTCATATAAATTTAAATAATCAGTTTCTTTAAGCATTTCCTAGAAAATATTCTTTCTATTTATTCATGAACTGTTGGCAAGATGAAAAAGAGAAATATAAACAGATTTGCCCATTTATCTGGTAATTATCTGCTTTTGTTTTCAGACAAGCTTTGGAAAAGAAATATATGTCTCCAAAAGACTCAAGGAATCTCTTGGTATTTCATTTGCAAGGTGCTCACTAGATGAAACTAGTCTTAGAACAACTTAAAAGAAGAGGAATAGCAGATGCCTGCTAAATCTATATCTCATTTATTGAAAACCATGAACTGCAATACATGAGGTCTCTCTTAGATTTTAATGTACAGTTTGGGGGTTAGTAATGACATCTGGTTTGGTGGAGGAATTAAATTGCTTTTCCTGCTCTGGAAATACAAGTCAACAGGTGATTGATGCTACTGTAGCCAAGCCATCAAAAAATCAGTAAAACAGCTTCTGGTTATTGGCTGAGATCCACAAAGAAAGGTACTTAATATCTGTTTAGCATCTAATTTTCAGCTGACATAGAGGTCCTCATGGAAACTCAAGGAAAAGTCAAGGCAGAGGTAAAATCTCCATATGTGCTTTGTGGCCAACATACTTGAAAGATATTAGTTTATAACTACCATTCCAATGTAAGGGGATGACCTGCATATATCATCTCTTAGAAAATAACTTTCATGGAATGCAAGAATTTTCCAACAGTAAGGCTGGTGGGTTTTTCTGCTACTGACATGTTCATTTTTACTTCTAAGGACTCCATGCTGCTTCCTCATCATTAGACACTTGGTGACAGTAGTGTCAGTCAAATTCTGGTCATTTGACCAGCTGCTCAGCATTACTTGATTAGTTCATGCACAGCAAGATTAACATACTTCTCTGAGTGCTTCCAGTCCTTTATCTTAATTAATATGATGAACTAGGTCATATTAAATGGAGAAAAATGCAGACGGGTGTTACAGTGCAAAGGAATATCCAGCTCACAGTAATAGTTTATATCTGATATTCTATCCCTTGAAACATTCACACAGACAGAACTGCTCTAATTCACTGCAGGAGAGGTTTCCATCAGTTTGATTCCTTGCTCTGCCACTGATGCATTGTATAACCTTGGGTAACACACATAGCCTATGTGTAATTTGGACTCCTTGTTATAATGGGAATAATATGATTTATTAATCCCACAGAGTCAAAGTGAGATCTTTTCAATATTGGGGAAGTGCAATATAATTTTCATGTCTGAACCTCTCTTAACCTCCAAAGTATTACAATGATTAAATATTGATTAGTTTATAAAAAGCTATGTTGCAGCATTTACAGCCAAGTGAGGGAGAGTGTTAATCTGTGGCAAGAAAGAAAATCATGAAAAGCTGACTGAGAGCTGATGAATCAAAACATGGCTATATAGATCTTTTGAAATGCCTTTATAGATCCTGTGAAGAGCAAATGCAAGGGCTTTAGGTGGATTATCAGTGACAGATATAATAACAGCTATTGCACCATTGTCTTTCTCACAATATTTGTATTATCTCCCAAGAAATGCATCCAGGCAGGTGGACTGTGGCGACAAAGAAGCAAAACCACATAGAAATTGCTGTGCAGGTGCTCCAGAAGGTGGATGTTGTCCCTGCTATTATATGAGTGACACAACAAATTTGTTTTAGTAGCAAAATGTCTAGCAAGGATGAGGTCCCTGCTGTCTCTGTTCATCAGCTGGATGTTGCCCAAGGCCAGGGGCATGCTGTTGCTAATTTTAGTTTATTTTGCTGCTCAGCTCAGCTTGTGTCTGTGATTCACCTAATCATTATGATTAGCAAATTCAGTTATTTCTGTTTTGCAGACTCCATGCATGGATCTTTGTAAAATGTAAAATACTAGGTGTACATGAAGGCAATTTCTAAATGCCACATGACTGCAATGCTTCACTTAGAGGACTTTCTGCTTAAAGGAAATCAGAATCCTGATTCTTCATGTTTTTCTACACTGAATAAAGAATGATATGCCATGGAGAAACAGAAGAAAGCAATGAATGAAATGCTCTCTTTATACTTAATCTGGAAAATCAATGAAAAATTCATTTGGAATAATTCATTACTAGAACAGACCTCAGGAGTTCTTATAGCACCTCCCCCTATGCCAGTGCAGCACTTGCTCTATCAAAATAACCCTGGAATATTAAGGAGGAAATCTGAGAATAAGCCCTCAGGGTTAGATGCCAAATACAGTCTTGAAGAAACACTTTTCTGCACCTAGTATTCCCTGCTGTACAGTGTCCTCTTGGAGTCCTGGAGTGTCACAAGAAGGAACCTTTGTGTCTTTAGAAGTGGAAGGGGCTCTTGATCACTTTGCTATGTGCTTTTCCGGAAGATGAAGTTTCAGTATCATCCTTCACCTCCCAGAAGTAAATTTACCAGTGAATAATTACAACTGAGGAAGTTTTGGAGTTAAGACTCTTTGCTATTAAATTTTTTCTGGTTTGTGTTCTGTTTTTCTATTTGCAGTGATCCAGGATGCAAGAAAGAAAAAATAAACTCATAAACCGTATATAGTTTTCCATAGGTTTTATCTGTAAGTGGTTAGTCAGTGTGAAAGTCCTAGAAAACTTTATATTTAGATTTGTATATCTTAGATTTTATAAGAAATAAAAAACATGCTAGAAAATGAACCAGAAAAAAGACCATAATCTGCTTGATTTTCAGAGGAAACTTTTAATTGGTGGTTGACTGGAGCACACAGTAGATTTGGTACACACCCAAGCTTCTTAAAAGTGATATCATATTGTGGCAGGTAAAATTGTGCAATGTGCTTTGCAGAGTGAAGTGGTCTGAGGCACAGGGTGGAAGAACTGTGCTACTGAATACACAACCTTAACCTACACAAACATTACCAGAAAGGGCAGGGCACCTCAGGCTATTGGTAAGAGGATAGCAAACCTTTCATTTCTGGATCACTGCTTGCACCCAGCTGTGTTTAGTAGAGCCTGTAGGTCATTCAGTGCAATGAATTGGATATTGCAGATTGGCTTGCAAAGGGACAGGAGTTCACATCACAGAGCCATTGGTGTGGACATTGGGATGGGCAGAAGGGGTCAGTGCCTGCCTCCAACCCAGAGCTGGGCTGTGTCAAAGGCAGACTGTGGTAAAGCTTGGGAGGCTGCAGGGGCAGAAGTTTTAATGACTGGATCTTCTATCACTTAGAACAATTGCTGCACTTTGGATAGGACTGCAGCCTCCAAGGCTGTCAGCCTGATATTCCTGAAACACTGAACTCATTGCAGCTTGTAGAGTGGGATGGGAAACCTGCATCTGAATGCTGTAAAATTTACACTTGCACTGTATCAAAAGCTATTGATGTCAGGCTCAATACCAGATCTGACATCAAACAGGTAGACTTGAAGTCAGAGTTTTGAGTTCAGAAGTGGTCTCAAGAGTTCTTTTTCACCAATTTAAAGGTAAAATGAGATACAAAACATTGAATTATATATTTTTTTCTATTTTGGTCCAACTTAGGCAATTTTGGTTTAACTCTTTGGAATACCTCCACTGTTCTTGTTGATTTCAGGAAGGACAGAATGAGTGGAAAGGTACGCAAACTCCACTGAAGTATAAAAAACAGTGGCAATACTCATAAAATGACAGATATGGGGTTGTTTCACTAATGTGTGTGGCATTTTCACAGCATTAAGTGTCTGGATGCCTGAGGCTGGGTAGACACCTATTCCTCACACAATCAGTTGCCTAACTTTTCCACCACCATGGCTTGAAACAGCATTCATTGTCTGTAGTTACTCCTGAAAACCTTCTGAATCCTGTATTTCTTTGGGGTGGTTTTCCTGAAGGAAAAGTGAAGCTAAAGGAGCAGTTTTCCTGCACGCCACCAAGGTCCTTACAGGGGATCCTGTAAAGAAGGTTGCACCATGAGAAGGGTCCAGAGGGAAACTGGCAATTTGATATTGAGAAGAGGGTGTTTAAAAGCAAATTGCATAAGAACACTTATGGTCTCACACATCTGAGATACCAGAAAAGTTCCTTCTGGCAAGATAACTTTGGATTTGAAATGTGAGTTTCAAATGAGACAAACCATGAACTGAACATGAAAAAGACATCTGTGTTTCAAACCTATTTCACTGAAATTATCTCACACTGAAGAAAAGACTCAGAGCCAATTAGTAAGCCAGGGATGTGTTTCTGTGCCAGCAAAATCCTAAAGGAAGGAACTGAAATGGTCCCAAAGAAGTTAAAACAGGAGGTATTTGGTATTTGTGTCTAATAGAGCAAGAAGGTGGTCCTGGTTTTAACAGCCATTTTTTTCGGAACCATCAAACCCACAGCTAGTTTTTTTCACTGTATCAGTGAGGTTGGATTATGCATGTATGTATAAGTTAGTATCTAGGTACAGACATTTTTTGTTCAACTCATCCAGTATTTCTTAATGATTTTTTTTTCAGGAACCTACATGCTATATATAAATATACCGATTCTGACAAAATATTCTTTAGCTGTTCTCATGCATTCTGTTTTTTGGTTTTGTTCTTGGTTTTTTCTCTTCCTTATATTCTTTCAAAGAACAGGAAACTCATCACTGAAACTCTTATGGCCTGTTAACTCTCGAGAAATTCATTTTCTGCAGTTTGGAGAAGATTTGTAATCCCTCAGAAACCTAATACAGCTCAGTCTAACTTAGGTATCTAAAATAGGTCAAATGTTTCTACTTCTTTATATTAGTAATAAACTCTAGGGTGACAAGCTCAGATGTAGCCAACAGCAGTGTGGATATTTATAGTTTAATAAGGGCGATCCTATGGACTGTACCAGGTCCCGTGTGTGCCATTCACATGAACATCAGTACAAATGTAATCAAGTTGTGATAGTATTTCCTCCACTTCTACTTTATGTACTTCAGCAACAAGTTCTTTTTCTCAGGAAGAGAAGAACACATTAAACCATGTGTAGTTCCTGTGTTTTCTGCTGATTGTTTCACTATACTGCAATGGAAGACGTAGTGGCAACTGACTGTGCAGCAAGGACTTAATTTTATTTTACAGGTGTAATGTAAAGAAAGTGAGTCATTACAAGCCTTGGGGATATTTCCATCTCTTTTTAGACCTAAAAAGCAAGATACTTGCTTAAGTACAAGAAATGATGTTAATATATTTTCTTGAATTTAAATGAGTTTCTGCTGTGCAAAAATTTTATGTTTGAGAGTTTAATTACCAAATAATGTGCATTTGTTTTGTTTTTTCCAAAGAAGTCCAGCAGTATTGGCTCCTTGTATCACTGAATTATGATGAAAACAATTCAGCAGAGAGCTTCTATTCAATCCCATTTTATTGGTACATGTCACTGGAAAGAAAAAGTGATTACCTTTTCTTTGCCTTGTGATTTTCAAAACTTGGGAAGTTCAGGTTTATAGCTAAAAATTGTAATTAGAATGTAAGTTGGATGAGATTCATGAATATTGGTTCAGGAGTGACTAGCAATAAATCTGAATCTCTGTCTCAGTTTGGTGTTTTTAGTTGTTCCCTTGCCTTTTCCCACCCTTTCCCAGGCACCAGAGAGGACGATTCTACCCAAGCTACACTCTGGTGACAAAACTTGTCCTGGGTTAATGCAGTGGTACTGTCTCTGGGCTGGGAATTTTTTTCTGTTAGAGGATAGAGGAGAATATCCTGAGGTAGTACCAGTATTGTTTTGACCTCTTATGTCACAGACTCACAGAATCATTGATTAAGACCTCTAAGGTCAAGTCCAACCTTTGATCACCACACAGTCACCTAGACCACAACACTGGGTGCCATATCCAGTCATTACTCTTCCTCAAACATCCTTGATCCCTACTCAGTGTCATGGAAAGGACAAGCCTGTCTTGAAAAGGAATGAAAATGCCTTAAAGAAAAAGCTAAGAAACAAAGAAAGTGGGGAAAATTAATTAAAAAATCATGAAGTGTGAATAATATTTGTAAGCAAATTCAGAAAAAATAGAGCCTAAGTGTTCAACACAAGACCAAAGAGCTGCTGGGCACTGCTCACTTGCTATCTCTGGAGAATAAAGCCCCTATTGGATGATCAAGACCTTTGGCTTAACCTGGAAAATCCATCCTTCTGCCTTTCTGCTCCAGAATGATGATATCCTTGGTAATAAATCTTTTTATTAGGGAAATATACCACCAGTCAGTATTTCAGAAGCAATCAACAGGTCTTTGCAGCCCCCTCAGGTATCCCTGGTGAGTCTGAATATGTTATTAATACAGCCTTTGAAATAAAAATAATGGCTTACACTTCTATGCAGCATTCCTTTCTGGAGACAGAAGGTAAGTTTATTGCAAGACAAAGAATAGATAGCTTAGAATTGCAAAACTCTAGAGGAAAGACATCTCTAGCTAGCAAATATTCAAACCCTTAGATGACATCGCAGGAATTTGGGCTGAAGGTTTAGATGTTTGCAGTAATATTTTAATAAGGACTCACATAAAACAGGCGCCGAGGTAGATGAAAACAATAAATCCTGTGTACTTGAGGTACATGTGCCATTTATTCAGTCCTGTTAAATGTCAAGGTTTAAAGCTGCAGAGATAAGTCACCCCTCCTGGGTGATTTAACATCATCTATCTGTTGAGCACGTAAATATCTATCAGAGAGCTCTGTTGCTCCAGACTACCTGCTTATGGAATTTAATAAAACAGACTCCAAGGCTTCTATGAGCTCCTTCTTACACATCAGAGATTTGGTATGGAAGTAGGTAATACCAGAAAAGAACTGGTAATAGCTTTTTCTGCTGCCCAGGATCTTTGTGTTTGGAAAACTTTGGCTGTATATAAGAAATGCTGTTTTATGATTTTCACTTGGTTTTCGTAGGCAATGAAAGTCTATTTAGTCTTCCATTATGGTGAAAGTCCTCTAGAGCAGTCAGGCTACTGTTCCAGCCATACTGAAGGCATGACTTTTTCTTTTCTTTTCTTTTC
>VZRX01020464.1:229-42330 GCA_013398075.1 Notiomystis cincta
GTGGTTGCCTTCCCCGGGCAGCCCCCCGGGTTTGTGCCTCCCCTGTCAGTCCCTCAGGTGAGTGCCTTTCCCTGTCAGTCCCTCAGCTTGTGCCTTCCCTAGCTGTCCCTCAAGCTGTGCCCTGCCCTGTCTGTCCCTCAATGTGTGCCTTTCCCTGTCTGGTCATTTTGTTTCCCTTTTAACCCTGGACCTTGCTTGGTTCTTGTTCCTTTGCCCCTGGACCCTCTAGAATGAACTTGTTGGTGCTGGGCCCATGCAGAGGCCCCTTTTCCCTGTCCTTTCCCTCTGGAGTGCTCCCAGCCAAACCCCTCTGTGGACACCCCTTCCCCCGGGAAGGACAGCGGGGCAGGGGCAGCTGTGGCTCCTGCAGGAGCTCGGCCCAGCCGGGGACGTGCAGGGAAGGCCCTGATTCCCTCCGGAAGGGCGGCCCAAGGGAACGTGGTGACCTTACTATTGATTTGCATGTCTAATTTCCAATCAAAATTTACAGTAATTGAGCTGTGAATATGCCAAAAATATTTCCTAAAGTGCTGCCAGATAACTATTTAAACATAGTTCAGCAGTTGAAAGTATTCCTGGGAGAGAAATGAGATTGTGTTTCCATCATCAGAGCAATTTTCTTCACTGGCTTCTCCGTGAGAAGCCTACGCTGTGGATGTGGGAGCACTCAGCAATAGATCACTAAACTTTAAAAACATTACCCAAGTACCTTCCTGTACCCCATTTTGGGGTTCATTTCAGACATGAAAAGGGGGTTTTCCTCTCCAGGAAATCTGTAAGGCTGCAGGTGCTTAGAAAACTTCTGAAAAGGTTGAACTGTTTTGAGAAAGAACAAGATTTATTAGCATTTCATGAGTTTAGGTAATATTCTGGCATGGTGCTAATTCTGCTGCAGGTCCTCCTTACTTCCCTCACAGTTCTGGGGTTGCTCCTCTCACATCTCAGTTACTGGAGAAGGTAAAGAAGCCAAGAGAGATTTCAATATTGTTCCTCAGTCTCGCCATTATTTCCCATGCCCAAAACCAGTATCTGACCAGACAGCAACGACTGCCCCGATGTGCAAACAGGCTTCCCAATCTCAATGTCTCACCACAGAAAGCTTTGCACATGTTTGCCACAGCCCATGGGGAAGCACCAGAGGCTGATGCTGACCTTGGAGCAATATTTGCTCCTCTCAGAGACACACATGGCTTTTGGCAGGGCAATGACACCAGTCTGGCAGTTTGGCTGTTCAGTCCATGAGGATGGGAAGACACAAACACACAGGTGGTTTTCTCTTTTCAGAAAGCCCAGCAGCACATTTTGTAGCCCAGATTGTTCTCCTCATTTGCGAGGTATTTTCTAGGAAATGTTATCACTGAAATTGCTATGACTAAGATGCACCAAAAATTATTTAGTGTCTGTTATCTTGATATTCGAGTTCCTAGTGCTTGTGGCTTAAGATAGATATCAATATTGCAAATAATGCCTTAAGAAAACTGTGGCTTTGTGGCTACTGTCAAATTCCACTGCAACTCAGCCAGACAATGCTCAGCCACACAAAGTGCAGCAAAGCACAATCAAAGCAGAAATTATAAATAAAGGATAAAAATAAATTAAAAGCTTAGCATATGCAATTATCGCAAATAACTTCAATTATCCACTTATATTCATTCAAAACTGGCAGATTTTCAGGTTGATTGTTGTTAGAGTGCTAACTGGATTTTTGAAGCAACAAGAGTTCAGCTTGGCACAGTGCTGGACAAAACAGAAATCAAACTGTAAATGGATTAAAGTACCTGAAATTCACACATTGCATAACAGTGGCTAAGACAATCCTGGAGTAATCAGATGCATTTCTACTTAACTAGGCCAACACTATATTTAATTATGGCATCTGGAGATTGCCAGGGCATTGAAGGAAGACTCCATATGAAGAAGATAACACGTTTATCTTGTACCAAGTTCTTCAGTGCTCAAAGGCTGCACTCAGCCAATATATCAGCTACAAAATATGCAGATTATCAAATCTGATCCTATCATGTTATTATGTCTAGCACAGAGCAGAATGAGGTGCTAAATAGGGTTTTATTCCATACTTTTAATTCTGTATGTCCCAGACACCAAGGAATCAGTTCAGCTGCAGACACAACTCAGAGCTGTTCCAGGGATATTTCAAATGTGATTTCCCTGGCTGAGGTACAGCAACAACCAGCTCCCTCAGCCACCTCTCCTGCCTCAGGACCAAGAGGAAGATTCTTCAGCATTTTACACCAACCACATATTCACCCAAGGTTGTGTAATTCTCTGGCAATACCTTTATGCATCCTTTTAATTTCACTTGCAACATGGCAATATAATTTGTAAAGCTTCACTTTCAATGAATAATTCACAGTCAGTGCATTGTTCTCTTCCACATAAATTTAAAAATCTAATCAAAATGTTACTTTTTAAAACACCTTCTAAAAGCAAGGGAAGCAGGTCTGTGTATGAGTCCAAAAACCCACCTGTTTACACACACCTTTAAATGTATTGTAAACATTAACCTGTAACTGTCATTATGATCCTTTTTCACCTCCCCTATACTGAAATCACTAGACTAAAACATCTGATTATCAATCTTTTTCACACTTTCAGGGTGCCAGAGGTCATATTCTTTACCTGAGTGTCACAACTGCTCTCCCGCTTGGATAATGCCAGACTGTCTCTTCTGCATTTGAAGACAGTGAGGATGTACATGGCTGAGCAAAAATAACTTTCCCTCAGCTCTGACAGCTCTCAGCACCACTGCTGGATGCTTGGCAGATCTTGTTTGAGAAAAATTTGGGATAGCTGTTTTCACGCAAATTCTTTTAATGCAAAATTCTGTTGGTAGGATTTATCTCGCCTAACCTCAAGTATTTCCAAGTCAATCATCTCTCCACTGAAATTTCCTAAACACCCTTCATATGCAGAGATAGAAAATTTCAAAGGTGCAGCATGTTCCATTCTAAAATAGCTCATAAAATACAGAAAGACCTTTGGAACTTTTCCTTCACTCTTTTCTTCACTAGATGTTTAACTTCATTTGATCAAAGTTAAGGGAGATGAAGCCCACAGCATATGTGCAACACAAAAGAGCAGAAGAGAAATGGAAAAACTCCCATATTCACTTAGTAGGGGAAAGGACTTTTGAAGCAAGGCCTTGTCCTAATAGCAGTCCTGGGATGAGTCAAGGTGTTTCTGTCCTGTTTACATTTAGAAGCATCAAGTAAAATCACTTGGGTTTGCTTGGTTCCCTCACCCCTGCACTAAGGTTCAATCCCCCAAGTTAATTCAAATTCAACTTGCATTTGTGGTCTAGTTCAACCAAACCAGTCACAATATACCATCCTCCTTTCAGTTTCCAACCAGATTACTGTCACACAACAGCAGAAAAAGATTTATTACACAAAACAAAGGTCAGTTCCAGAATTTGCAGGGACTTACTTCCATTGTATAGCCCAGCACTCGATCACAAGGCACAGAGCCTTGTCTTGAAACCAAGAAATGCAATGTCCTTTGGACTGGTTTTTAGTTCTCACAGGGCCAAGATGTCAGTTGCCAATAGATTAACTGAAAGGGAAACTTTTTAAAAACTGAAAGGAAAATGAAACGCCAAGCTTTCAATTAAAACCTTCCCAACTTCCTCTTTCAAGGAGAATTCTCTAAGATAGGTACTGAAGCAAACAGAGTGTTATTGTGAAGATGTGAAGAAAGCAGCTGATAGCCATTTCTAAATGCATCACTAATGGATTTTGCAAGCGCTCACCAACGACTTAGAAATCCAGTGTTACATCTCAGGTTAAACAGGCATGGATTCAATACTAGAATGTACCAAATTCTGCCTTCAAACATAGCCATGGCTTAGTCCTGTTCCTCCCCTCACTGAGCACCCCCCTAGACCTACTCCTATTTCTTTGCTATCCTTCTCCATATCCTGAGCTCATTAATGGCACATTAGGTGTCCCAAACTCCACTGTTGAAATTTTTCATACTACTCTCCACTTCTTCTGTAGCACCTACCAATTATTCTTTCTTCATAACAGCTTTGGTGTTCACACTGTCAAGCTTGTTCACGATCAGTCTTTTCTAGGCCCCTCCCAATTCCATTTCCAATTATCCCTTTGCACTCTCATTAAGCACATCTAGAATACTGTGCACTAGCACAGTCCAGTTCTGTTCCCTTTGTCTCTTTAGACCATCTCATTATTCTCCAGTCTCTGCTCCCCTCGTGGCAGGACCTCCCTCAGCCTCTCCTAAAGGCATCAACAGAGCCCCTTGGCTGTTGACCCTCCCATTTTCCAGTGCCCTAACGTGAGCCCAGAGAGATGAAAACTCTCTCCTGGGTCCAGAAGGCACATGGACACACTGACAGTGCCTCAGGAGAGAAGGACACTGCTTCCCCTGCCTGCTGCTGCCTCAAGCAACAGGAAAGTAATGATCCAACTGGGAGAAAGTCTTATTCAACCCCGTACTGGAAATTCACAGTGCAAAGAACTTTCAAAGATTTCACTAGCAGACAGTCTTGCTGTGATACATTTCTAATGGCCATATGCCTCCCTGTGCAGAGTTTCCAAATGCTAAAAACTTGATCCAGCTGGAACAGAATTTCAAAGAAAACCTTGTGTCAAGGCCCCAGCCCTGCCAATTTCAAGAGCTGGTTCCCAAGCATAGAAGTGCTACAGAGTCTTAATGAAAAGAACATCAGTATTATGTTTAAAAGAGTAAACCAATGCATTTCCCCGGTTTCTCTCCTGTAAAATGATGAAGTTCAAAGATAAAATTCCAAGCTTCTTTGGTTTCCTGAACCATACTTTATAGTTCTGGAGACTTGGTTGCTAAGAATGCTGGAAATAATTACAAAATCAACTTTCAGACTAAGTGATAATTTAGCCTTTTCATAGTTTTGTATGTTCTGGCTGGTCTAGTACAAAAAAGAAAAAAAGGCTATGTTGAAACTCTCTGGTTTTGGGCATTTTGGAAGAACTCTCTGGTGTGGACATTTGTCCATACTTAGCAACTGAACATCAGTTCAATGTATCTAGAAAGTTCTGATTCTTCAGCAACCTTATGGATTTATGTTGAAGTCCCAGAGAGTACAGGGATATCACTTTGCCAAAGTCACTCTTAAATACAGACTGACCAGTCTGTATTCAAGTACAGACTCCATCCCATCTATTTATTATGTTTTTAAATAAATATTTTTTTGTAATAATAGTATTTTTCAATCTATCTTAAGAACCATCCTTGTACTTAATGGAAAATTGCAAATTCCCAAACCCAAAGGAAAGGCTGCATTGCACAGTCAAACCCTTATCTTGCTTTGCTTTGTAAAGGTAATGAGTTCAAATCCAGAGGGTGTTTTGTTCATTATTAAGAAGAGTCTTGTAACTTGTATTCTCCTAGTGACTAAAACATTGCTGTACTTTCACCTCTTAACTACTTTTATCAGCTGAAACATTCACCATTTAATTATCGTATGCAGATGTATTTGGAAAATGAAGTAAAATATACAACACAGCACATCATTTCCATTAAGTTTGACACACCTCTAGATTTTGGTATGACCTAGGGAACTCATTTCATAGAATACTCTCATTTTTCTTATTAATTTTCTTTCTCTTGACTCTCAAAGTGCTTCTAAAATGCACCTGGGGAACAATATGAGTCTTCACAGAGCTAACCAACACCTACAGGTTCAAAAAGTAACAACAGAGACTACAAGCAAGCCAACAAAAGTTATTACCTTAAGTCTGAGAGGCAGTGAGTAAATAGTTTTCCATTTATCTTGGATTATAGGAGAACTGTGAACCACCCCATGCTTCTGGCTTCCTCTACTGGCTGAAATCCCTCACCCACCACCATAGGTTCTCCCACCATCCATTTATCTACAACCCGTAAAAGTGCTTCAACCTGCAAAATCCTAACAAGGAAGAAAAAAAACCACTGAGGTCATTACTGTTGCTACAAGCAGTTTTAGGTGGCTGTTGAATCTAAAACTCACACACTAATGGAGAATCACAGAAATCACAGGAGAAGGGAAATATCTAAGCTAACTCTGGGGTTCCATATGGAGGCAGGTCCCCTTTTACATGGAACTGCCTGCACTTTGCAGGCTGGAGCCTCTGAGAGCACCTTGACTTTGTACACTCCAGTGAATCTGTCCTTGGCATGGCATCAGCACAGCCACAGGCAGGGATGGGAATGGGAGATTGTTCCTCCACCCAGGGTTTGTGGGGTGAGAGCAGGGCACACCTTAAGCAAACCCTCAGGGCCAGCCTTGGAGCATCCCTTTAGGAAGTCCCACTGCAAGGGGCTTATGGCAGGCCTGGTGTGTCTGTGCAGTGTTAGATTGTAAAATTTGTCATCTATTGGTTATTAAATTTGTTAGGCAACCTCCCAAAGACTTAAATATTAGATTTTAAACAGAGTCTTTCGTGCCCTTTTAACAGTTGCAACTCAATCCAAAGTAATACACTGAATAAAGTGATTTGCAATGTAATGTTAAAATACCTACAGGGGCTGCAGGAGAGCTGGAGAAGGATGTCCTGCAAGGGTATGTAGTGATGGGACAAGGGGTAATGGCCTTAAACTGAAAGGCAGCAAGGTCAGACTACATATCGAGAAGAAATCTTTCTCTGTGAGGGTGGAGAGGCCCTGGCAGAGGCTGCTCAGAGGAGCTGGGGCTGCCCCATCCCTGGAAGTGTCCAACACCAAGTTGGACAGGGCTTGGAGCAACCAGGGATAATGGAAGGTGTCCCTGCCCAAGGCAGGAGGCAGAACAAAATGATCTTTCATGTCTCTTCCAATCCAAACCATTCTACATTTCTACTGAAGAGACAATGAAATTAAATGTATTTTCTATGACCAAACCATTATAATTAATGTTTTCACTACACCAGGACACAAAGATGAGTCAAACATCTCAGTAATTAGGCTTTCATCATAGGCCCTTGAAGAAATAAAGAGCAAATTGGAATGGAGAACGCTCCTGTGTTACATTTAAATGGTTCACAATGAGTTCTCAGCAACTGGATTTTTTTCTTTCTACTATCTCACACAATCCATACAAATTATATAAGACCTCAATAATGTAAGTACCCATAAATAGAAATAAAAAATTTTAAAAGACAGAGCAATGACTTCTTTTGTCTGAAAACATCTTAGTGGTGCACTATAGCTATTGGCAGAAGATCTGACACAACCATTGACTGAAAAACCTTGGGAGAAAGATTCAGAAACTTAGAGAGTATATAGAGATATTTCATATATAATATATACTATAATACATAATAAACACAAGGTACAGCTCAGTTTACACTCTTCAATTGGTGACAAAAAATTTGCCTGCCACACTTTTGAATTTAAAGTATAAATTGGTAGGTTCTAAAATGTCTTAATTTTTCTCATTTTGAACTCAATAGTATAACAGATGCTGACATGTTACTAACTTTCCCAAGCTTCTGGACTACTCAGGTATTTCCTCAGCTTAGTAGAGGAAACTCTTGCTGTACTACAGGTCTAACAGAGCCCTACCAAAAAGCCCATCCTTCCCCCACAGCCTGAGCAGCTCTCACTATAAAATAAAACAAACCCACAATAACAAAACCAAAAGAACTACAATTTAAACCACAAAATATACAGCCAAATTTCTGCACATATTTAGCAAGGCTATCATTTATCATCAGTTGCATTTTTTAGGCTATTTTGTAAGAAACCAGTCTGTGCTTTGCTTGGTCTAACTGAATCACTTGTAAAGAAAAATCAACAAGTTGAACATGAATTTTAATGGAAGTGGATTGTTTCTATTCATTTCATCAGGTTGATTGATGAACACAGCAACCTACTGCTCTAAAGCATCAGATCCTAACAGCATCTCCCAAAGCTGAAGTACTTCAGGCACTAACCAAATCTGAGACCTAAGTAGTTCTTGCTCATTAGCAGTCTACTTGTGAAGTGCTCTTTCCCCATCACTGCTCCCTTCCAAGGTTTGCTATTTAACATTCCCCTGTCAAAATAAAATATAACTATAGCTATGTCACCCTTAAACTTTCAAATATAGGAGGTTTTACCCTCTATGTCTGCTTAAAAAGTAGTTTTTTATTATCTGCTGTAGCTAGGAATAAATTATGTTTGCCATACATAACATTTCCTAGAGAGCACAGGATTTTGGGGACAAAGACTGCCACCTTTTGGCAATAGTCTGTAACAAAAAAAAAAAACCAAAACTGTTTTCTTATGTAAATTACACTATTCTAGTCAACATCTTTATTATATTATTTTAGCATCTTATATCCAGCAAAGTGAAGAACAAAACATTGGGTTTAACTGAAACCAACCTGAAAAAATTCCAACTTTTAGGATTGTTGCATACAAGGTTTTTTAGCATAGAATAAGAGAAATCAGACCTGTGGGATCTTTTTCTGGAGGACACTCTGAGTAGATAGCCCTGGCACACAAAATTCAATATTACATAGGAAAATTCATTTGTTTAAACATAAAAATATAAAATGTTTTGCACTATTTTTTTCCCCATGCAGCACTGCTTTAACCTTTGATTAAGTCTGCTCTATTCATTAGATCAGAAGGCCTAAAGAAAAAATAATAGAATGTATCAGAATATAAATAATCTACTGCTAGCCTTAACCAGTATTTTCTATTTTTTCAGTGCTTGAAAACAAGGATTTTTCATGGTGTTTTGAGTGCTGGGGCTTTTTTAGTAGCTGAAATAAAAAGAGGTAAAAGCAGATTCTGTCATACAGCACAAGGGGTACACTCAGGGATTCAACAGATAAACTTTTACATTAAGCAATGTACCTGATGCAATAAATAAACCATCAGAGGTGGTGGAATCACCAACCAGCAGTGTGCCACTACCACCATCTTGACAGAGCAAGGCAAAAGAATTACTGAAATGAATTAACATGAAAAGTTATGTATGAAGTGTTTGGATTCCACTTAAGAAATGCAAAAGCACACAGGTAGAATTCTCCTAAAACTCTTGGGGAATAATTCAAGAATGGTCTGAGGCTCCAGAAGAGTCCTTAGAGGTTTCAGAAAACACTCATAGCAAATGAAAGGTGCCATGAGTATGAAATATGCTGAGAGATCCAAAAATAAGCAGTAATACAGGGGCCAAAGGAAGGGACAAAACAGGACAACAGAGGGCTTGAGAAAAGCTTGTAAATCAGCAGCATGGGGAAAAAAATTAGCAAGTTTTTATTTTCACCAGATGATGTAAAAGCCAGAACTCACACAGAACAGCTGAGAAGATGAAGATAACACTGATAGAGCAAGATTGATTTGCAACTTCAATACGTGAAGAAATCAAAGTTAAAGAATGAACACAGAAATGCAGATATATTTTTGTTAAAACAATTATAGAAAGATCAAAAGAGTATTTTACTGAGCTTCTCAATGCTGAAATTCACAAAAGCAATCGGCCTTTTTCCAGACAGCTGAGCCATTTGTAGGAGAATGAAATTGTGAAGAGCTTCAAGAGGCAATCAGAATACTGAGGAGAAACAAAAGCACCAGGTGTGAGTAATCTTGGCACTGAATTATCAAGAACAAGAGGGGGAAAGGAAGTCAAACACTTTATAGGGGCATTGGTTGGTTTGAGTTTGGGGAAAATTTTCAAACATTAAAAAAGACACATATGCTGTATTAAAAAATTAACAAAAATAATCTCATTTCACAAAAAAATAGTCTTTTATTGGAGAATAGAATTTTGAAACTTTGGCTTAAAATGCTGTTTTCAAAATCAGTTACATTTCCAGCATGTTAAAAACATATCTTTCTTCTACAAATGTTGGAGGGGGATTTTGGGGGGGTTTTGGTTGTTTTAGTTGGTTTGGGGTTTTTTTGCTGGTAGCTTTTCTATTGTATTAAATACATCTAATCTATTAAAACCAAGAACATGAACAGCACCTTACTCCTTATTTTCAGAACCTAAATATCATCAAAATTAAAAGCTCCCCCCCTTTAAAGACTTCATTGAAAACAAGTGACTAGCCCTGTGCCATATGGAATTCCATTGATTTAACTGAATTTCAGCAGTGTAATTCTGCCTTTACTAGTGGGAGTCATGAAAGCAGATGAAGGGTAGCAGAGCACAGCAGAGTCTACTACCTGTCTGGCACCACAGCCATCCTGCACAGATGGAAGAGATCTATGGTGCAGGCTTCCAGGCTTCCACATCACACAATTCACAGCTCTTTGGAGCAGGAGAACAGGACATGCTGCTTAAAAACTGTTTTGCTGCTGTCAGCAGGACTCCCATATGGGGACTGCCATGTTCCCCTTGCACATATTACACAGCCTGCTGGAGAATGAGCCATTTCCAGGCTTTGCAAAATCATGTCCTGGTGGTCAGGCTTAATGTCTGCAATACCCTCAGCCTTGATGGTTTTCAACTGAATTAGGAAGTAAAGAAAAACATTTTTTTAGAGCTCTTAAGTAAAAAGGTTGGGCTTAGGGGTGTAAAACAATATCATCTTGGCAGCCTCAACTCTGAATTCCTTTTGGTGTTGAATTTTGGGTGACAATTTTTTGGGGTGGGGGAAGGGGGAGATTATTGTTGATTTGGGATTTTGAGGAGTTGTTTTGCATATACTGCTTAGTCTGCCCAGGGTAAATCTTTTTTCAATAGGTGTTTGAACTGCCTGCCAAATGATATTCAAAGAAAAATGTGTAAGATGTTTCCCATGAATCTTTAAAAAGTATGAATGATGGCTAAGTCATACACTAATAAAACTTGCAAGGTCAATTTTATTACACAAATGTGTAACAGACCGTGCAAATGGCAATTAAATTCTCAATTTTTGAAAGTTGGGATATTGCTTTCTTCTTCAAACATTCAGCAGGGATTTCCAAAAGCAGGCATTGAACCCCAGGGATCTCCACTGATATATCTAGAAAAATATTTCAGTTCCTTATTAAGAGAAACAGCAAAAAAAAAAAATGCAAAGAATAAGCCCTTTTAGAGTAGTAAAATAGTGCAGTAGCTGTAAGTACCACAATGGAACACTCCCATGTATAAACATGGGTATTGATTAATTCAGATCCCATTTTGGTACAAAAGTTGCACTGACCACCATTACCCTTAACTCCCTGCTGAAGCAAGGGAGACACAATGTCTTAATTTTACTTTTTCATCTGTGTGTTGTACATATTAACTTCTAACATCTTCAAGGAAACAGGCAGAGAAAACTGCAACTGCAGCCCTGTCCTGTTTACCCCAGGCCATTCAGAAAGGGTCACCTCCAAAGGAAGAAAGTTGCTGTCCCCTCATCTTTCACCAGGCAGCTGCTTTGTCTTCAAATCTGTTTCTGAATTAATGGAACAAGTCCATCTCAAATAAAGATTTTGAAGAAGATAGCTAGGTTAGAAGCTAATAGAAAGTCCCAGTATTATTATTTCTGACGATTTTCTGTCCCACCCTTATAAGCAGTTTCACAGATAACACTTCATGCAGACTACACTGGCTTGGGCTTGTTTCCCAAGCCACTTGCACTGTGATACAAGTTTGCATTTCTCTTAAAACAATTTTATTTCCATTTTAAAAGACTGCAGAAACAGTAAGGAAAAATTTACCATTCTACGTGAGTCAACATAGTAACAATATTGTTTTGTTTATGAGTTCCTTCTCTCTTTTGGTTTATGTTTTTGTCTTTCCTGATGCCATGGAAGTATCAAAGGATATACTAATGATCAGCCATAGTGTCAGTGCCAGATAACACTTGAAAGGTGAAATGCATAATTCTCTAATAACCTTGGGAGGATATTCACCTTCCCTGAAACACAGAGCAAAGCCAGTCTTTTTGCATCACATTGCTCAGCCTCAGAAATTAAGAAATAAACCTCAGATTTGGGGGGTTTTTTCTCTCTTTAGGGTTTAATACATCTAGAGCTAAAATTTATTTCTAAGTATCACTTCTTTGATAGTGTTTTGTCTCACATTCAAGAGTTAAAAGGATAAAAAGAGTTCTTAGCTCTGTTAGACAGCTGATTGTTTGCTGCAGGTATTCCAATAATACTGCACAAAAATAGCTGTTCAGCCACCTCTCATTAATACATTCAGTATTAAATTCTTGAGTTCTGTGTGGAAACTGCTATATTCAAATACTGTTTACCTATAAAGATCAAATCTTGAAAAATGATGAGGTTTTCTCTGCTGAGGTCTCTAACTATTGACATCCCCAAAGTAGCTTGGAGTTATTTAGTTCTCAGCTAATTTAACAGATTTTACACAGATTTCTTCCACTTCAATTAATATTGTCTAAAACATTATAAATTTTGAAATTCTTTCATGCTAAAGACAAATCAAATATTAGAAACATTTCCAATTAGCCTGCATCTAGCAATTATCACATTTACATTAGGAAACACCACAGACTCTGCACAGCACTTCCCTCTTTGCAATCAGAAATCCTACTTTCTTCAATCTACTTTGTCTTTGCACATGATTTTAAGGCAATTGTTTTAAAAAGCTGTATTCTAAAAAATTAAAATGCAAAAGAACCTTGCATTTTCAAGACATATTAACATTACTATGGATGTTTGAACAACTCTAAGAATGAGAATTTTACATCTACTGATTTGTCTTAAAAAACCCAAAACTACAAGGGATGTTAATTAGTAGCAAGCTAATACTTGATTTCCAGTATGGATAGGCTTGAATTGAACACCTCAAACCTGACTCAGGATATTTTACCAGCCCTGACACTGTACAGGAGTGTCAGCAGTGCACCAATCTCCAATTTGTCACAAATAAACCCTTCTCCTTGTCCCAAAAGGTGATAAATATGCACTGTTTATTTTTTAACCCCCTTGCTCTAGGGTCAAGAGAGTGAGTACCTTCCCATTATTCACATTTCCTACTGATTAAAACCTTACTCAAGAGAGCCTATCTTAATACCACTTCCTCAAAAATTATCATGAATCTTTGGTTTTTACAAGTTCCCAACTTATGTAGGGTTACAGGGAAGGAATTTTCCTGCTGTGTAGCAGAGAGTTCTGCATCACCAGGGCTGGGCAGCTCCTGGAACAAGGGAATCAGCTGATGCTGTCTGAGCACAGACTCTGCTGCTAAGCCTTCTTGGAGAATTCAGTGGCGTTGGGGTTGTTTTGTTCATTTTCGTTCCCTAAGAAGGTAATAAACAAATAAATACTCTTAGATTTCAGAGTCATCATCTGCACAGATGCTTGAACAGCAGTGAGAGGAGCCAGTTCCATCAGAGACACGGAAATCGTTCCAATTTCAATTTCACGTCAAGTGCTAACAGAGGATTTTAGAGCAGGTGTCTGACCCAGCCAGCTCTGCTCTGGTTCCAGGGTGATTTGGCTTCCACAGAGGCTCTCCTTCAAATCACTCATTGCAAATCTCTTCTTCAGAAACACAGATTTGGAAACTTCAAAGCCAATTAATTCTGTCCTTCAGCCCGAGAGAAAAACCACAAAGATAACTGTGCCTACAGCCTGACCACGGAGAGAGGAGAACAAAACCAAACAAGCTGCTCCTTCAGGTGGCAGAGGAAGTGCACTGGAGAGAAGAGAGGTTTAGTAATACTGTGCCTTGCTCATTAACATGCAGGAAGATTAATATCCCAGGGATATCTCTGCATTTGCACTCCTAGAATTATCAGGGACCAGCCAGAGTACCAAGATCTGTAGATCCTCCCTGGGCATAAGAGGGCTAAACCAGCCAGAGAGCTGCAGAAATGGGAGAGACCTCTGCTCTCAAACCTCCCTCCACAGCAGGCTATTGGGAAAGGGGCATGGCTGGGGGGGGAATGCTAATTCTGGGCTGGTTTATTGTCTGCTGGAAGTAATGAAAGCAGCCATAGTGGCACTTCATCCTCGAGGTTTAAGGTTTATTTTCAAATCCAGAGAAAATGAATCCCAGGGATATGGTGAACTCAGATTGATAGATTTCACACAGCTTACCCCAAAATTAATAAATGCCTTGGTGGTATTCCTTTCCTTCTTTTTTAATTAAATCACTTCCAGATAGAGTAGACAGAAGTATTAAAATTAAGGAATACACCAAATCTTATTACTAGTTTTGCCTTTCCACAATTCCAGGGAGAGTTTTACCAGTTCCAGAAGCTCTCTGTATGTCTGCCTAGTTTTTGTCTTGTTCTGAGGCAAATTTGATGCCAATTCCAGAAGATGGGGAAAGTGCCATACAGAATTAATTTCAGCTGCAATTCCTATTTCAAAGTATCTTTTGAAGGTAGCACATGAGCAGATTTGATATTCTCAGAACATATGCATTCACTGCCTATCTACTTTGCCTGACAGTTTAAGTGAGACATTCAAGTATTCTCTCTCAATTGCAGTGTTCCACACCTCACCTACATCCCACAAAATCCCCTGCTCTCTGCCTTTTCCTTCTGTATCACACAGGACCTATCACGACATATTCTGAATTGTGAGGAACATCCACAGAGCAGAAACACTAGGTATGCCCTATGGCAAAATTCAGATTAATTGCTAAAATGAGAAAGAGATCCAAAACACTGCTTGGGGACCACTTTGCAACAGTATCTCTTGCCAAAGGCAAGTTTCTGAGGAAGAAAAAATGGTCCTTTATGAACCCTCAAAACTATCAGTACAAGAGCTGCACATACATCAAAACTACAGAAAATGAAATGGCACTCGGGTTTAGAAATATAGCTTGATTTCAAATAGAAACAAAAAGCACAAAGCTGTTTTTCAACAATTAGCTAGATTAAAAACCTGTCAGGCTTTTGTCTGTGTGTGTGCAAGGAGAGAAAGCCATGTCTGGTACAAGTGAGAGACCTCTGAGTACAATGACAGCCAAAGATCTGTGAAACTTCATTCATGCAGTCTTATTTGGATAGGTGGATTCTAGGTTTGAGCTGACTTCAGAAAACACTCTCCCTGCAACAGAGATTGGTGAGCATTGAACTTTTCTTACTTCAGTTTAGTTTAATTAGCTTTCTACACAGAAATCTCTCTCTGCTTGCTTGGAAGCTGCTGAGTCTGTCCTTTTCAGGCTCCAAGTGCTCCAGAGCTGGACTGGAACTCCCTTCCTGCACCTGAGAGCAGTAGGTGCACTCACATCACAGAGCCCCTCTGGGCCAGGACTGTCTCACCAGTGGTCAAAAGAAGAAACCCAAGGAAGCACCAAGCAACCATGCAATATATATGATAATCTTACAGGGGCACCCTGCCAAGCTTCCAGTCTGCAGCTCTGGGACTTCACAAGAACTGAGCAGCCTTCCTTAGGCATTGCAGTGGGAAACAGCAGCTGCTTGCACTCCACCCCTCCCCACCGTTTGTGATGCTGCTGATCCCACTCTCAGCTCTCTCCTTCTCAAGAATGAGGAATTCACATGCCTGGAATCCTCTTGCAACAAAGACATCCCAACCTGCAATTTCCTTTGCTTCTCTTCTCTGAGCTTTTTAAGTCCATTCCTGCTTTCCTAAGACCAGAACCTGGCATTGCTGAAATTGCAGCGGTGCTGTGACTTCAGGTATGAGGAAACAGCTCACACAGAAAAGAGAGCCTTTATCACACCCAAAAGCATGAGGTGAAAATCCTCAGCATGAACTTGAACACCAAACCACGAGTGAGCCCTTGGGACCTCCAAGGGGATGTGATGAAGGGTGAACACCTGAGCCAGGTGCTGCTCCTGGTGCCACACTTGGCTGGAGTGAGACCTTGGTCACCACCAAGTGAAAGTTTATGACATTTCCTGATGCCAGTCACTCCATATCATGGTGTCATTTGCGCTCAGCTACTAGAAACATACACCTTTTTTGATCAAAAGCAGTAATCTACGCTCTAGGGTTGCAAATGTCTTCTCTGAGTTTCTACTTATATAAAAATGGGATTTTTCTTGGTGTTTTTCACCTTTTAAAAACATATCTAACTCTCTGTGATCTATCAGTTCAGAATCCCAGCATTATTCAATTGTTTTTCTCTTCTGTACTACTTATTTTGAGATGAAAAGGAATTAGAATAGAAATGCTGCAAGTGCCAGGTAGCATTACTGGGCAAGGAGGAGAGGCAGCTACAGGAGACAGCACTGGGAGAGACACCTGAAGCACAGAAAGGGCTTCCCACACCCATAAAGGGGGTGGGGAACTCTCCATGTCTGCATCAAGACAAGAAAAGTTAATATGTGGAAACTAGCTCCTTCTCAGTTGTTGCACATAGAGGACATTTGAATTTCTCTTTTCTCTTCTCCTAAAAAATAATGGCATGGATTGAAAACTCTGAGGTTCACAGCAAGCCTTGAGATCTTTAGGGATGATGAGATGGAGAAGCTTGGTTTTAGCAAAACATCACAAAAGATGAGAATATCATCTTTGCTAACATTGTGATCATATTAACTTTACAAAGTTTAAATCTAATACAACTTTAATTTTGAAGTCTTATTTTGCATTTATTATTATTTCATTTATTATTCTCATTATTTTTTAAAAATCACAATGCTTCATGGTGTCAGGAAATTGCTGGGAAAGACCAAATTGTCTCTGCTGGAATTTGATAGGACAGTGGAGCACCTACTCAGAGACTGCCAAGTTACGATTCACTAAGCAGAGTCAAGGTTAGACCCAGATGCCAATAAAGATTCATTAAGTATGAAATACAATATCAGCAGTGTCTTTGTAATGACCCAAACTCTAATTTTGGCTCAGAGAACTTGAATTCCCCAATGAGAGAAAGGGAAAGGGGAACAATTTCACAGCTTTTAACCATAAATGTGATAATATGTAAAACGTTTGAAAATACATTGGGAGCTATGTAAAAGTGAGAGCAGGCAAGTGAAATACAACACTGCAAATTAAAAGTGTTTACTTACTTTGTTTTTTTATTCTAAACCAAATGATTATTTATTTTCCTAGTTATTTTAATTTTATTATGATTACTGCATGAAAGAAAAAAAAAAAAGTTTAAATTATTTTCATCATCTAATTCATATATGACATAATACCAGGAGTCTAAGCCAGCTGACTAACACTACAACACTCAGAGAAAGGAATAAAATCATGTTTAACTTGTCTATTCTCAACTCTTCATAAATAAACAGCATAAGAAAATTACCTACTAGAAAAGGAAGGCAGTATTTTCAAAAGAAGCAGAAATGTAGATGAGGAAATACTGAGTTTAAAATGCCCTTTTTGAAGGAAAAATGAAAATAAAATAAATACAACAACAAAATGAAATCTTACCCCAATAAAAAAGTATATTAACCACTCTGTGTTTTTATTAAATTTTATAGGCTCTTGTCATGCCAGTAGGTTACACTTGTTTGTTTCCCAAAAAGCATTAAAAGAAACTAATACTGAAATCAGACTGAATGAAATTTCATCCAGGACTTAATTTTATGTTCTTTTACTTTGGTCTGAAATTAAACGTTCAGCCCCTGTGGACTGCAGTGCAATTAATCTCTGGAGTAAAAATCACCGTAGCACTTTCTCATTTCACTTTTTAAAGCATTAGTGCTTTGTAACACAAATAAGAGGAAACAAATAACAGACATTCATAACAGATAATGAAGACATTTCTCCTGCAAAAGTTTCTTAAATTCAGTGCCATTAGCAATAATTCCAATGTGCCATTGTGGGCTGCTCCAAGCCCCCTGTGAAATCAGTTGCTGCTGCTAATAATTTCTCTCTGGACAAAGGTCCATATTGCAATCAGGATGGCTTGGTCAATATGGTAACTGTGACAGACTGAATGCAGGGGATTAAGCAGGTTTTGAAACTACATTATTTTTGTCACCACGCACATAGATTGAAAGGAAAAGCTGCCAAATTTACTGTCCAAGATGTTTTCCTTTATACCAGCAGCAATGATAACACAAAAAATAATTATGTGACATAAAGAAAAAAATACACTTAATTTCTTTTTTTTTTAATCTGAATAAATTTCATATAATGGCATCACAACTTTTTCTATATCAGAGCTTTGAACTTTTACAGGGTTGCAATGAGTGAATATCTGTGAGTTTATCTTGCCCTGCTTTGGAAGACTTTTACTTCTATAAATTTAACCAGAAATCAAGCATAGCATCCACATCAGCACCCACAAGGGCCTCAGCCTTGTAAGATTTGCAGGAGCAGTGTGGATTTATCTGGTGTGGGAGCACAGTCAGTGCAGGGCTGTCCCACACTGGCACAGTGTCTGTGCCTTTGTATAAATGCCAATTCTGAATTCTGGAAAAACATTGTATTTACACCTGAAATGCTGAGCATCCTCCTGAGTCCTGCTCCACAGCACAACCAGAAAAAGGCAAGATCAGTTTGTGTCTGTGGCAGGAAGCACCAGGTTACACCACGATTCTCATCTCTGCTGCACAACAAAGCTATTCAGGACTTCATTCATTCACGCATAATATATGAAAGGCTTCTGTGTTTGTCTTACTCTGCCATTTCAGATGAAACATTTTAGTTATGTCTTCTAGAAAAGCCAGAGTCTGTGTTGGCTACATCCTATATCCCTTTAACTCGGGGAATCCTCAGCAGGGGCAGCTGGATTTTCACAGCTTTGCAATTACAGAAGATAATGTTTCTCCTTTACCTGCCACATCCTAATGAGCTACTAACAATAAAAACACGTAGACCTACAGATTGTCACAATAATGTGAGCCATAAAAATGTTTTAAGAACATATAATATGAAAGCCATTGTTTTGTACTTTACTTTTTAATCATTTTTAAAGCATGCTGTATTTCTCTGCTGCTGTTGTAATAAAACCACATCCTTTTCTGTGCCATCACCTGATGTATCATCAGAGATTATGATGACACAACTACATTCTCTCACCTGTTCCACTCATATTCCATATATATACAGAAAGAAGTCCTGCAAAACTCAGTCTGGGTTATACTTGCATGACAAAAACTGACTTCAAATCCAGTCTTCAGAAATTTAATCTTTTAAGATATTCTAGTGAACTGCTCTAGTCTTCCTTCCTTTATTGCAACCCAATAATTCTCATAATAAGTGACTTGTTGCACCAAAGCTTTTCCAGTGTGGTAGCACAACTCTTAAGTAATTGATGTTTAAAATTTGTCTTGATAAATTCAGATAAAATCAGCAAAAAGAAATTAAAGCAATCTCATTCTAGACACGGGAAGGGGCTGGAATAATTGCAAATTTCTTGGTGGTTCTCTTAGGAGATAGACAAAATATAAAAGCCAATTCTACAGACTAAACAAACTATTATGCCTTCGTCTTGAGTACTTTGTAGAAGGAAATCCAATGCTACAATGATTAATTTATCTAGTTTCATTTCAGCCATCATTTCTAGCATTCTGAAAGAGTAGGAGTCCTGTTTTCAAAGCCTTACCTTCAAAATAAATACCTCATTTATACCCACAATGTATCTTGTGACCTTTTATCCCTTTCATTGTTATTGACAGCTGTAAAGTTCCCCTGGTCTTTGTTTTTTCCAAGGAAAGGTATCTGCAAACTCCTGCACTGGAGGCAGTGAGCACCATCAGGGCTTAGAGCCACTGGCTCTTCAGCAAACAGCAGACAGAGACAGGAAAAATGAAAACTTTTCCTGGAATTTCACCTCAACTCAATAACAAAAGAATCCTTTTGTGCTCCCCTTAGATGCCCACAATGAATATGTTACATTGATAAATGTACAGTTGAAAGGTGAAATCAAGTCAGTGCTGATTTCATTAGTTTTGCAATGGCAAAGATAAATAATTTGTTTGGCTATGGGTGAAAGGAAAAATCCACCATCATAGTTTAAAAATGTCTCAGGGCAAGGCAGTGGGTAAACAGAGTAGAATGTAAGATGAAGCAGCTCATGATGAGCAACCCAGCAGTGCAAAGCAGACCTTACCATGACTAAGGAAACATAATTCACAAAGGACTGAACATAAAGAGAGAAGAAAATCAAGAAGCAAAATTAAAACACCCAATAAAATGGAGGAAAGAAAAGCAGGAGAAAATCTTTTAAAAGTAGCTTATGTTAGCAAGGATCCTGTGGCCAGATCACACAGGATGTGGGAAGAAAGTGCCAGACAGTATTGCTGTGGCATGGAACAAGCAAATTAATTTCCTCAGAGTTCAGTGCAAAGATACAAAACAGTGATCAGGAATGTTACAGTACTTTTTAATGAGAACATATGCTTTAAAACAGAAAAAAGAAAAAAAAGAGAGAAAAGAAAGAACCAAGGTAATTAAATAATTTCAATGAAACTCCAAAAGTAAGAGTTACAATAGCTTCTCTCTTCGAAAAGTCTATCAAGATAATCCCTTTGGTGCACACTGTCACTTGGAATTGCCTCAAATAATTAACTAATCTCCAATGCTGCAGCCTCCCAGCCACACAGGCCTTCTCCTTAGCCATGCAAAACTGCAAGCCATTCGTTGGAGTGTTTATTTGAAATATTGCATCATAGTCACCAGGAAACAAAGGAGGCAATGAAATGTGTTTCTCCCAGTTAATCACATCCTTAAGGGAGGATGAGGTGCTGGAGAAAAGTTCCAAAGTGCCACCTGCAGCCAGGAACAGAATGCAGGACCCTGCCTGTGTTCCCACAGACACCTAGATCTGGTTGAAAGAGGTGAACAATACCTGATTGTTATTAAAATTCCCCTCTTTTCTTTCCGCTCACATCCAGCAAGGTTCACGTGCGACAAAGCTGTTTCAATATCCAAACACAAGACAAAAAAACCCAAAAGACCCCAGACTGTTTTTAACCCAGAGCATTTCTCTGAGGGTTTGTTAATATTTTTTATATTTTGGGGTTGTGTTGACCTATTTCTGAGGGACTTTTGTTTCACTTTTATCATGCAGAAGCCGGAGTTTCTCCTGAACATTGCTTTGGGTTTGCACAAAGCAGCCTGGCCAGAGAAAATAAGGTGATAGATGAGGAGAAGAAAAAGCCATAAGCATGCAGCATTTTTCCCAAAAAATATCCTTTTTTAAATAAGAATATAGCAGCACCCAAAGAACTGTGTCATAAACTTAAACCACCTGGTCTTTCAAAAACATGGCACTCATCTAATAACTTTTTAAGGTCAACTCTTCAAGTTGTTAACAGAATCTCAGCAATGCGTGTCAGCACAGAGAGACAAAAGAGAGCTCCCAAACTTTCTCCCAGAGTGATTGCTGGAGAAAATAGGACAAAAGCCTTTGTCTGTTTTCTCAGTAAATGATTTCAGCTTATGGCAATCAGTGTTTCATGGGCTTCCTGATTTAAAGGTTGTCCATTAGTATATTAATTAGCCACCTATGGCTCATCTTCTATGAATTTATCCAATTCCTTACTGAGCTTCAGTCAAAAATAAAGATCAAGAGGTTAGGGATTTAATTTCTAGACCATGAGCATGGATTTATCTAAAAGGAAAACAGCTATTCTCATTTCTAAAACAATTCATAGTGACATTTAAATGAAAATCGCTTAATTCACAAATCAAGACAAAATTTCCATTTTTATATGTGAAAAATATTTTCATTCAAATAAGATAATGTAGTCTTCTTGAACCCATCTCGAAAAAAACACCGTGGTAATATTTTTCAAGGGTAAAAAAAAGTGAAACTCCATAAATATCTATAGATGTAGCAAAATTAAGATAAATGCAAAATTAATGACTCAAGAATTACTAATTTACTGGTACATTTACAAAGTGCTAAATTACCATCTCACTACAAGTTATGGGAAATGAGTGATAAAAGAATGATTTTACTGACAAAACCCGTTTTTTTCAATATAATGGAAAATTATAATTTAAGTCAATTTTTTTAATTACAGATGCTATTGTAGCCTGCTCAGTGTGTTAAAAAAAGGAGAAAATCCCCGCATTGTGCTAGCCCCAAGGAGCATCAAAACCAGAAACTCCACTGATGAAAGAAACTGAGGTATAAAGCAGCAAAAAAAGGGTTCTCCCTTAACATGCTCCCTACCTGTGCCAAAAGTTTACCAGTTACAGTGGTTTTAAACAACCTCTTATTCTCACACTTAAGAATTAAATAATTAACCTGAATGTCCCTGAATTTTTTCTGATGTACAGAAGGTTGCCCTGCAGTCCTTCTGGGGAGGCTGCAGTGTACAGTCTGTGCTGTGATGCACCTGGCAAGGGGGGAGTGAAACACCTGAAATCCCTAAATGCTCCCTGACCCTTTTTCAGCACATGGGTTTTGCTGTGCTTTTTGCTGCAGCATACTTTGCTTCTCCAGCTCCAGCTTGTTTTTAAAACAAAGACTCACTGCTACAGAGCAGTTCTTTCCTTTTTGCTTGCATATACTATGGCCATTGCTCTTAAATGACCCACTGAAAATACAGGGCACGAGATTTTTTTCTATAATGTAGAATTTCTGTAGAGCTTTGTGCCACAATGATTGCTGTAATTTAAACTTTATAATAATAAAAAAAAAAAAACACCAAGCACACTAATCAATAAAATTTCAATTTATAGGATTAGTTTGAAACTGTTTATTTCTTACATGAAACACCTTTTTTGTTATGATTTACTCAAACAATTTGTCCTCCTGGAGTACTTGCACAGCACAGCCCAAAGCAATCATCCAAGATATGCTGTGCTAGCTTAAATGACAGAGAAATGCATTTGGGGCAAGAATACATAGCTGTCTATCTATTTATATGGAGGTAAAAGAAATTAAAAAGTGTTCTCTGTAATTTATTGTTTGTTCCCTTCACTGCAACTAATTTTAAAACATAAACCAAAGGTAATGTGGCATAATTACATGGCACTGTAATCAAGATGCTCCTGAAATAAATGACTACACTGTGGCCCCGGCACCAAATGACAGAGTGATTAGGACATGAGACTCACAGTATTCTTCCTTCTAAACATAAAACACCACAAAATCAAAGTTATCAAAGTTCCTACTTCAGCATAAAATCAGAGATTTTTAACTTTGTGTCTCCTCAAAACAGAAAAGCAAACTCCAGCCCAGGTGTCAGACCCTGCACCTGCTCTCACCCCAGTGTGCTGCAGCTCCTGCCAGAGCTGTGGGCCTCAGCTGTTCCTGACACAAATCCTAAATTTACAACAGAAATTTATTAGGATGCTTTTGGCTATGGACATGGAGAGCATTGCCTAGACATTTTCCTGAAACCTCCCATTCTGATTCCATCTTTGGAAGTAATTTGAAATCCATTAACATTTGAATTTTAGGCATAATTTCATTGATCAGTAAAATCAATCAACAGCAAGATTATTGTTTTAATAAGAGTCTTCCCACCCCTCCTATCAGCCCTAAAGCTGTTTGATCCCCAGAGTCACAGACTGAAGTACCATCAGAATTTGAGCACCAAGAGGCTCAGGTTGCAGTGGGTTTATGTTGTTCCTGGGATGTTGTCCTTTTGCCCAGCAAAATCTCAAATCTATCAGTCAGTACATGCCTTGTGTGAGCTATCTTGCCTTATTCCCTCAGAAAATGAAAGTTTAAGTCTTGTTTATATTTCACTGAAACTCTAGAGAATCAGGTTATTAATTTGAAACATTTTTGCTCAGACACCCACAGTTTGAGCTGGGAGCTGAGCTTTCTGCAGCCACCATGTATAAGGAGCTGATCACCCACAAACAGGGCAGGAATTCTCACCCTGCAGTACAGCACAAAACAGCAAAGCACATTTAGCCCAGCAACACATAAAGAACCAGCCTGAAGTGACTTACACACCAGCAATTAGACTTCCCTAAACAGCTGCAGTCCCCAGGGTTTATAAGCCATCCAAAGGGGAAGACAGTTCAATGTAGTTCTGAGCCATCGCCACCGCTCACAGGAGAAAATGGAAACATCAGTGGCCATCATGTGATCCAACTCATTTCTGTCTCCCACCTCCTCCCTGGGCCCTGATGTTACAAGTATTTTTCTCTTCATGCAATGAACATGATCCTAATTAATCTAAGGGAAAGAAAGCCTCTCTTAGCTTTTTCTTTTGGGGTTTCTAGACTGGGTAATTCTTCAGTCTCAAAACTCTCAGACTGTTCTGCACAGCTTTGCTCAGTGGAGCAAAAAAAGGAGAAAGGAGAGGTGAGCAAGCACCTGTGGCAGCCAAAAGGGAGACTTCTGTTTTTAAGAGCCATTGCCAACTCATAAGCACATCAAAGTACTGGCCAGGACAATCCAGAACTCCAATGTAAGCAAACAAAACTCGAGGCATTTTCTGGGTGTTCATCAAAAGGAAGATTAGTTTTGAACATTTGAAATTCTAGTAACAGCAGTTTTATTGCAACTGTATTTCAGACAGCTGTTAAAATATAGTTTAAAATAAGTAAATTAACTAAGTTTGGTTAACTCATTCTCAAAATAAGCCTCTGCTTTTCCAGGGGAAAAAAAAGGAAGCATCTTATCCCTCTGTTGGTGTGCTTTTGTCTCCCAAAACCATTTCACATTCCACCAGTAGTGATAATCCTGAAGTTCTGATTTAACTCCAGCAGAAATTGTGACCACCTGAAATTCAGTGCTGCTGGGTAGGGTTTACCCTTGCCAGCAGCTCCCTGGAATGATCAGAAAAGCCTGTGAGCTTAAAAAGCAAACTGCCAGAGCCTGTGCAGTTCTCCAGTCATAAAGAAACTCTTCAGCTGGGAGAAGGAGCACCGTGGGTTTATTGTATAAACCTATAAAATATAATTCTATCCAAATTAGAAGATAAAAGAAATTGTAGTGTTCAGAGAAAATAAGATGAGGCAGAATAACTTTTGAACCAGTGGGTGCTAGAAATCCAAAAGGTGAGAGAGAAAGGAAATGTGCTGAAAAGTGCTGGGCATGTTTGGAATAAATAACCAGCTGTTAGAGACAAAAAAAAATAACTCATCTGGAGGTATTTTAGATTAAGCAGGCCTCTTCCTACCTAATTACACTAGAGCCAAACTCAGGAAAGGTGGGAGTGGAGAGGATAAACGGGATATTTGCCCTCAGTTCTCTGTGTAGGAGGCTCTTCTCTTGCCAAGGTGCTTCAGTGGCAGCTGACCCAGCACGGGCCCCTCCAGGAGCTCCATCACAGAGCAGAGGGAAGAGTTAATGCTCATAAAAAACATTAATGAATTCTCTTTACACCTCTTTTCATTGAAATGCTTCTGAGCACTTCAAAATGAAGAATCACACAGAGATGATAGTCTCTCTCCTCCTCAAAATATTGATAAATGACCGTTCATTAAAAGCCTCCAAGAAAGCTATTAACAGGCTCCTCCTCACTACTGCTCCTGGTGCTCCCCACACTCCACACACAGAGCAGAGGAGGTTGGCATCATTCAGGGAATGGAAAAAGCAGCTTGGAAACCTGCTCTGCATGGATGCAGCCTGAGCAATCTCTAAAGGAAGAGACCTTTATTATTACCTAAGCATTAAAGCAATTGAAGAGAAGGTTTCAGAAAACAAGCTAATATTACATGAACAGCAAGTTATAGTGCATCTTCTCAAGAGGATATTTATAATCAATTAAAAATAATCAATAAACCCTCTCAAACTGATGTGACACCGAATATCTATTATTTCCTTATGATATAAAAGTACCAGTATTTATTTTTATAATTCCAATGAATAGATTCAATAATACATATTTGCAATATGAGATCAGCACTGTAATTGAAAACTGAGAAGATGACAGTTGTGCAATGAAATTTTTAATTAAAACATTACTATTTGAAGTGACTAGTTTAAATCCCACACTGAACAGAAAGCTGGACAATATGACTAATTTTGTTCAAATAATTCATGTTAATGTAAAGTACTAAAATATGCTAATACCCTAAAACACTGATAAGAAAGAAGGATAAAGGAGGCTAATTTATGTTCCTTCATTCTTCCAAAACTACTTTACTGTTTTCTTCCTGCTGTCTGAAAGACTATTTTATGCTGGTTGCAAAGACTGAATGTTGTGTACTGCTGCAATGAAGTCTAACACAAGAAGTAATCCGTGAAGTGGCTGGATTTCCTCACTGTATTTTCAGATAAATGTTCTACAGCTGAATGCACTATCTTTAAATACTTTTTACTTCTTTTCTTGGCACTGGAGATGAGACCATCATAATTGTCTCCAGCAACAAATACTTTGAAGTTTTCTCCACAAGTCTTAATTTTCCTCCTTTTTATCTTATGAGCACTCTTTTCTACATTTGAACTTAAAGAAATTCACTAAATTTCCTAAGACTGACGAGACTATGGACTGTTTTTTTTCTTTTTGCATACAAACATGCCAGGGTTTTAAAGACAGACAAAATCCAAAGATAGATTGCTTTGCTTTTTGTAAACTATTGCTTAAAGTTGCTCTGCTTTTTGAAGATATTTATTTCAAACCATGGCCAGACAATGAAAGCTCCACGTTTGCAGAGCTGCAGCAGAGTGTGCTACAGCAGGGATGCAATTGGGAGCAGGAGTTCCTGGATGCTGCACACCCTGGACATGACTACCTGGAAATCCTGACAAACACATCCCCCCTGAAACATCTCCCTGAAGTTTTCACTGGTTTTCTTTTCATTCTCTCCCACTGAGCTTTTCCATGTTTCACCTCTTCCCCCCTACCAGTACCTCTTCCAACAGCTCAGCTAACCTGGGTTTTAAGACATATGAAAGTTAAATATTTAATCAATACACTTGGGCTCCCTGCTATGATTCAGAGAGGTCTACAGACAGAAAAACTAACTTCCAGTAAACCTGTTTATTCCATATTTATTCCATCACACACATAGGGTGGGTATGAGATAAAGTGATGGTACCTTTTCATTCATTCCTTCTGTTTACCAGCAAATGCACCTGAGGACCATCTGAGCTCTCACACCACAGCCAAGGGATGGGAGCAAAGGTTAAGGAGAAAAGAACCCCACAGATACTCCAAGAAAAATAGACTTCGCCCTCCCCCCCCTTTCAGAACTCATAGCAGTGTCTGTTTAGAAATACACAAATTCCTTGGCAAACCCAAAGAACTAAAAAGCAAAGCAGCAATGTGAGATTCAGTTGATCTGCACTAGAATAGGTTTGCCAAGCCTTCATTTGTTGAATATCCTACACTCCACACATTTACCAAATGCAATCTTCAAGCCCAACAGCAATAAAGAAAAATATTTACTGTGCCTTTAAATATTCTCCAAATTTTGATTATCAAGGTTATGTATTGTGCTATTGAATACTCCACTGTCAGGGGATTGCTAACCATCTTTTCATTTTCCAATGTATTGTAATCTGCAAAAAAGTAAAAATAAAGCTCTTCATGCTTTCAAGAACACAAATTTATTACTGACACACGAAGGAGACAAGTAAAACCATGTGCAAGTTTAAATGACACTAAAATTAAGTAGCAACAATTACAGTTAAAATACTAAATGTGAATACAAAAATATTGCTGAAAACCTTTAATTTGTTAGCAGTAATTAACACAATTGTAGCCATCTCTCCTTTGTTCATTATGTCTTTATTCTGTCAGTTAAAACTATTTATAGTGATACTGGGTTGATTCACCATAATTTCCTTCCACCCACAACCACTTAAAATTTCTTCCCTCAGTAATTTTATAAACTTAACATTGAGGTTATTTTTCTTTTTCATTTCCCTCTGCTGATAACCTTCCCCCCCTTTCTTAGTATATTTATATTAAAAAAATCAGGGCTCAGTACAGCCCCAATTGAGCAGCAGTTGTAAAGAATGCACATTGACATTCATTTTCCTCCTAATTCTCCAGATGTAAATTAGCTCAATGAAGGAACTTAGTTTATTCTATCTTTGAAACAGGGAGCGTAGAAAAGTAATAAGCTTTGACATTTAAGATCTATTTCTATTATATTATATGAATATAAAATATGAATGATTGTTTGCTTCTCTTCTCAGAAATGCCATTCCCAATCCAGCCTTGATCAAATTGATAGAAAATCAGAATGAAAATACAGTGCAATATAATACACAGTGGACATTCAACCCAGTGCACATTTAAAACAGCCTCTCAAAAAAAACCAACCAACAAACCAGCTCAAAATTCACCTGGAATATTCCTCACTATTTCCTCAAATAGGAATGAACTTGCCACTAAGTTACACACTAAAAATGAGTTAAATTCCAAGTACACTCAAGGAAAGAGTAAAGTACTTGGAGTACTTTAAAGTGGTTTGTAAATAAAAGCTACAATATCGACTACAGTATTCAGTATGATTTTTTTTTTTACTGTGCTTTCACACACTCTGGAAATATTTTGTAGTGCTCTGAATCAAGCAGCACTCCTTAGGAACTTTCACTCTCAGCTTTGAATTACTTGCCATGATCTTTGTGCTCATCAAGTCAAGTTCATTGTGCACTCACCAACACATCACTTCAAGCAAAAATTAATTTATTGACCAAGACACCAATTTACCAGTATGTTCTTGGAAATATCTGAATGCAGTACGTGTTATTTAATATTTTGCTTACATTTATATGTTCATATACATGCAGAAAAACAATAGTAAATTGGATCTGTTGGTACTGCACATATAAACCTCAAAATGCACATCCAAACATCTGTACCCACACAAATATACATGTGCCTACTAAAATGTGCACACCACATATGCATGAGACTAAGCACATATATTTCAAACACATACATTACTTTAACTGTGCATAAACAGGATCATCCTAATAGTATCTGAAAAAAGCTTAAAGACTGGTGTAAGAATCATCAGTGGAAAAAAATCCATTTCTCTTCGTTGCAAATGTTTGTAAAATGTAAATGCTGATATTCTACTCCTTGGAAGAACATTTGTCTGCATGTGGAATTTCATGATAAAAAGCTTTAGAGTCCCAGGTTTCTCTAGATAAACCCCACTGGTTTACTGATGCATGAATGCACTGAAATTGAATTACTGTACAACAGCAATTACTTTTCACAGTACAGTTATAATGAGAATCAGCTTCACAATGAACACCAGGTAGCTATAGTAGGAAAAGTTAATAAAGAGAAGCCTCTTATTTGCATTTTCCACTGCAGCAAGGGTATTGCCTTAAAGAAAAACCATCCTTAACAGTTGATTTGCCATCTTACCAGTGAAACAACAATCATTTTTATAGCATCTCTTTATTTGCAAAGAAATATTAATGAAAATCGGAATTTTAGTGCACAGTTAAAGTCATAATAATAGCTTTTTTAATATTCCCTAATAATTATCTTTCATTTTGCTTTCTTTTTCACCTCCCTCTAGCCTTCTTCAATTTTTGTCCATTATGCCAATAACTAGGAAAAGTAAAAGCACCAAGTGAACAATTTTAGTTCCACTTCTTTTCCACTATCAAGTTTGTTGCCATAGTCATTTTTTGCTGAGCATTATGACACTCCCAGTGCTTCATTCCCGTTCAGTTTCAAATTAGTAGAGTCACTAAAGCATCATAAAACCTTCTAAAAATTATATTTAAAAAATCACAGGTAACTTTAAGACTGATCAAGCAAACTTCCTATGAGTGAAACCACTAAAAGTCCAGGAAAAGCAGTAATATCACAGATGACAGCAGACTGCATAAGGGTCTCAAAGGGATTATTTGTGTTTGGCTGTAAAATTAAAACAACTACTGAACAGTGCAGGGAATATTTCCATGTCTGTCACCCTATGGGCAGAAAGATTTTTCCCATCTCAAGCATCATAATATTAAAAGTAAATGGATACATTTACCTTCATCACAGAAACAAAACATCAGCAGCATTGAATCAAAACCACTGCTCAGGGATTTTAACTGAATTCATGTCACAAATACTTCAAAAAAACCATCAAGTTGCCTGCCTGAAATTCAGTCGGGTAGGGCAGCATTTGGAAGGAAATAGTTAACAGGAATATCCTGAACTGATATAAACCCAAGGTAAATAGTGAACACTGAGGAGAAGGAGGGGGGAAAATGTTGCTTGCAATGGTTTCCATCAGTAAGTAGATGACAAAAGGTTATATAATTGGTTTAGTACTTTCAGTTTTCCATTTATCTTATGTATCTGACAGAACAAAAATAGGACATTCTGTGATAGGATAATTGCATACTGAAGGGTAATTCAAACAGGGGATGAATATGATAAAAATCACACTGAACCAACTAATCACTCTGAAAAGTGATGAGACAGAAAGACAAAAATTCATCCAGAATATTAAGGGGGAGGAGGGAAAAGAGTTCAAATGTGATTAGTAGCTTCAAACATGTTCATATGTTTGAAAGCATCAAGCAAAACCACAAAAAAAAGACAAAACCTGAGGCCTATCCAAGCCATCGTATTTTTACATATCCAGATTATTCTTCTTGACCTTTTCTACAAATCAAACACTTTATGTACTATGAATTTCTGAACACTTTTCAGAGGGCTACATCTGCTAGAACCTGAAAAGGCGTGCTTAACCCAAAATGTTTCTGGATAAAACATTTTAATCAGCCATGGATTTTGATGTCTACCTGAAGCTAATTCACTGAGGGGTGTAGCACAAAAATTAGGGCTAACATTGGAATACATTTTCGGAGTCCTTGGATTTGTCCCCATTATTTCTAAGGCTGAGAGACATTGTATAAGGTATCTGTTACAAACAGAATTATATCGGTTCTCGTATTCCAATCAGGGGAGGGACTGCTAATCTTGGTTAAATTGCTGTGGACTTTAATTAATTATGAAAGTTGAGGAAAACAGTTAATTAGTTAATATAGTGGCATGTTTACAGAGACATCAAGGGTTTGGGAGTTGAGGGATGTTGTGAGGTTCTGCTGGAACAAATTATTACTCAGTTATATGTGTTTTATATGTTGTTATTCAGTTATATGTATTTTAATGTTAAAAGTTAAAATGGCGCCTGAAGGAAACTTCTGGAAGCAGAGGCAAAGGGGGGGATGTGCCGGGGGACCAAATTACCATAAGGGGATAACCCAGCCCACTCAATTGGTCTAAGGCTGTCCAACCGCGACCCCTGGATACAAACGGGCCAGTCGGAGAGATCGAGAGGGGCTGGGAGAACCGAGAGGGCGGCACCCGACCCGGGGCTATAAAAACCGAAACCCCGCCTCATGGGTGTGCCTCTGGTCCCGGCCTTCGGTGGCCGCAGACCCTGTGGGTGCCTCCGGCCCGGCCTTCGGTGGCCCCGGACCCGGTGGGTGCCTCCGGCCCGGCCTTCGGTGGCCCCGGACCCTGTGGGTGCCTTCGGTGGCCGCAGACCCTGTGGGTGCCTCCGGCCCGGCCTTCGGTGGCTGCGCACCCGGCGCCGTTGCCCTTTGCCTCACAGCTCAGCAGATCACTATTCTTGGGTCTCGATTTACAAGCTTAGAGGCTTTTTGTTAATAAAGCCCATTGAAATTTTTAATTGGCTACATTATTTTTATCAGTAGCCTTCATTTAGTAATTCCTCCAAGATCACCACCAATACATCTGACATATTACTCTGTTTCAGTGCTCTTGCACAGTTTTCCATCAAAAGCTCATGTCAAAATTCTAGTATTTCAGAGACAAGATGATCTAGTATCAGGATGGAACAGAGGTCTTAAGCAAACAGGAATTTTCTAAATCCTATCTCACCTTCCGAGCTATGAGAGAAGAATCAGTTGTGATGTACCAAGGATGCAACTACTGCAAAACCTGCATTGTACCAAAGAATTTTGTATTTCTCAGGATGCAAATTACCAAGCACTACTGACTACCAGAACAAAACAGGCCACTCATTACACCTCTAGCATCAAGGACCAATTTATGTAATTATGCAAAAATTAATAACTTCATTGCAAAGTATACTAAACAGATCATTTCTCAAAAGAAGTCATCCTGTCCAAACCACAGTTTCAGCTTCCTTTCCAAAGATGGAAACCTTCCAAAGAAGGCTTTGGATTTCAGTCACTTTTTCCAGCACTAAAATCCATTCACTCCAGATTACACGCGTGGTTAAACTTAACAGAATCTGGGCTCCTTTTTGCTCAGAACACAGTGGTCTGTATCGATCCTGTATTTTTTTCCTCCTTAGATAAAAACCCCACCTGTATGAAGAGATCAAACCTGTTCTAAACATTTGTTATGAAGATCCAATTGAGACACAAGCTGCTTTTCCCCACCAGCACTTCTCACTGATGGAATTCTATTTCCTCACCAGCCGAGTGCGCAGCTCGCTGGTCACTTCTCCTTCCAAACAAGTGCTGCTCTAAGAATGCTTTGTTCACATTATGATCTCAGGGGAGCAGTTCTCTCTGCTAAGAAACAAGGAAAAGAGTCCTCCCCCTTCTCCAAGTCAATATTCTTCAGGCTTCTGGAAGCCTTTGCACACATATTAAAATGTAGTTTTTCCTCTGAAAAACACGCTGTAAAAATAGCATTGCGGGGTTCCATGTTTATTGTCTTTCTCTGCTTCCCTGCCAAGCGTGCTCAGTTTTACAAGCTGAAATACGTTTCACTTCACTGCCAGCCCTGAAAATTCAACCTCTAAAATGTAGCCAAATTCCTTCCTCCCTTTTGCACCATAACAAAGAGCACAAGGCTGAAAGCGGACTTGTATCCTATTACACAAAAGGAATCCCTGTCCTCGAGTGATTCCTCTGCAGTGGAGATGTGAGGATCTTCACCCAACTGAGCAGACAGGGCTGGCTGAAATAGAGCAGCTGATGGTAAACAGCATCACCACAATATTCTGTGAGTTTGCTGGCAGAGGTGATGCCACAGGAACTGTTCCAGGCAGTCACCTCAATTTCTAGCAAAGAACAATGCAAAAGGAAAACGACAACAGGAAGATTTGTTATTCTTTAGAACGTGCATGTTACAGCAAACTCCTGTTTGATGTAATAAAACACAAAATTCTGAACTTTTTTTGGTTTTAACAGTAAGTATAATTCTAATAGACACCAGAGCCATTACAAAAGGAGGATCAGAATGGAGATAAAAATAAAACACACCAAAACAAAACAAATAAAAAAAGGCACAAAACCTTACAGATGTAGAGAGAGCTGTCTACTTACTTAATGATCATTAATAAGCTGACTGAAGAGTGATGTAGCACTTAGCACAATTAAAGTGTTTACCTTTTGAAGTGTTTGTATCTTTTTTCTGAACTAAAGAACAATTATTGAACTCAGACATTTCCCTGCAATACTGTTTTATAATAGTGAGCACTGAAATTAAGTTTGGTTAGGTTGGATATTTTAAAATCTAACATTTTAACCATGTACAGTTAGGTTTCACTGCATACAAGTGATACTTCACAAACTCATATTGGAAATATGAAATCTTGTTGCACACTCTTACATTTTACTCTGGATGGGGTAAATAATTTAAATCTATTCTCCTGAACAGTGATTCTAAAGTACTCCTAAAGGTTTTATCATTTCCACTTCAGCATTTTCAATTGCTAGCACAGCCCTCAGAGCAGAGCCTAAATTATATATTTAGTTTTACATCACAGGAGGAAATAGCAGATTGATCTGCTTACCCGTACAGCCTCAGACTTCTTGTGAAACATTTCTTCCATATTCTTTGCTAACTTTTTCACAAGCTGAAGGCCATCAATTTCTTCTATTGCAACATCCTTCTCATATTCTTTGTATTTCTGGAAGAAGAAAAGAAAGAATGGGAAAAGTTACTCACAGGGAACCAGTTGAAATTTTGACAACTAATTATTCGTTTTATATTACACTTTTGCTGACATTCTTTATTTATTTGATGTTTATTTGCGTGACAGCAGGCTGCTTTGTGCCAAGATGCTGTCATGGGGAGAGAAAAACTGGATTAGAACCAGAACTCCATTTAAAAAATAATAAAAATATTTATCTCGTGCACTGTAGGAAAAAGATAACTCTCCTTCATAGTGTTTAAATTACTCCTCCCCACAACTAAACAACAGCCAAAAAAAGTAACAAAGAATCCTTGTATGTCTTCCAAAAAACATGTAAAAAGAGTGATATGATTGGCAATCCCTGTGCCTTAGCAACTTAGAATCCTCCTCCTCCTCAGCTGAACTTCCTGTACATCCCTATTTCACAGGCTGTATACGGTGCTTACATTATGAATACTGCAAGTTTATCTAGACATGATTAACCCTTCCTGCAAAGAAAAGCCTAAACAAAGCCCATGAACATGAGCCTTCATCCAAACACAAACATGAAAGCACCTTTTATGCAGTATGGACCAGTATTACCTCATTTCACAATGTGAATATCTCTCAAAATGCCTAAGCACTAAAAATATATTCAGAATAATTTTTATCCTCTATTTTCTGCATATCAATGTTCTTTTCCTTATCAGTGTTTACAAAGAAGCTTTGTAAGAATTAATTATGAAAAACAATTTAATGCTGGGAACATTCTTCTTCCCCACGTTGTTCACTGCAGCCTGTGCTCTGAGCTGTTGGTTTTAACTGCAGTTACTGCTTGATTTTCTCTCCTAAAACATGTGCAGTTGTGTTGAAGTAATCATTGCCCACCGCCAAACCCTTCAGCTGATCCCAAACTTGCACCTCCTTGGCAGAGTGAGGGAGAAGAAAGGCACACCTGCCTCCTCCCAGTTTTAGCCCTGTGTGCCAAAAATGTCTCCCAAACCTCTACAGCAGACTCTTGGGACAACCCAGTGTTTGAATTAAGAAAATGAAATTGTATTTAAAAGATTTATCATTAAAATTTGCCAGCAGGATGATGATTCTTATATAAGTCCAGAGAGAGAATGAAGAATAAGGTGATCAAAAACAGGGGTTCAGAAGCACCTGGATGAACACTAAAATGTTCAAAACAGTGAGTAAGTCAGGAGCAGCTGTGTCCTGGCTGGTGATGCAAGAAAGGACACTTGTTAAGAGAATGCCTGCTCATGTACCCATTTCCCCCAACAAAACTAATGTTCAATGTAGAAAACCTTCTGGACTTCCTTTAAACTTTACACTTCTCTGTAAAAACTTGTGTGAATGTTTTGATAATGAAACAATATTTAATAAAACATAATTTGCAGATAATATCAAAACAAACTTACAAATACAAAGTTGTCAATAAATATTTAGAGTGATTTTTTTATATATATATATATGTAATTTCACCAATAATCTCATTTCTCCACATTATTTCCTGTTATGAATCTCTAGTCTGAGACCTTAATAGCAATCTAGCAACCCAAGAAACCTCAAACAGACCTCTTGCATTTTGCTCCCTCGAGGCAGGCAGGGAGATTTGGGAGTTTTCCCCTCTTTGATCTGCACTTAGATACCCTCAACAGAGTTCTGGTTTCAGCTCCTGAAGTCCATTTATGACATTACTAAATATAAAAGTGATTTTTCTAAAATAGAAAAATACGTTTTTTATTTTTTATTCACTGGAGAAAATAAAAGAACGCAGTAGACAAGAGAGGTAAATGCTATTGTAATAAATACTGGGATAAAGTGGAGTAAATGATCAGTAAATTGAAAACACTACCAGTTAATTAATGATGTCAATGTCTGTCCACATCCCACAGGATTTGAAGCTTTGGAGAATTTAAAACAAATCAAGTACAAATTTGAATCACTTCTTTCCAGCTGTACAGATCATGTTCAACATATCACCCTCTGATAAAAATGTTTCCTTTAGGCTTGACCTTGGAGATTTCAGAAGTATTCTAAAATGCATCACTTGAAGAGACAGCTTTCAGGTCATCAGATTTATTGATTTAAGCTTTGCCTTCAAGTGAAGAAAACCAGGCAATTATTCACCTGAGAACTGAACGGTCCCGCTGAAATCCACAACATTTTCTAGGCACACAGAATCCTACCACTTGGTCTATTAGGCTCTTGAGAAAGCATATTAAAAAGCCACACTTCTCATTTTTGAGCAAGTGGTGCTTTTGAAAATTAAAAATAACCTGCACTCAGAATAGATGTGAATGATTTCCTAGCTCATAGTTTATAATTATGCTAGTTCGTAGTAAATAAACTCATTTTTTCGTAATTCAAATGCCAAAGTTCCAACACAAAAGAATGAATTGGAAGAAACAGAAGATACTATTTCAGATCTATTTGGAAAGACCTCACATCTTACATAGTGCATGTGTACTCTGTTGGTGGAAACCTTCAAGAACATTGCAACAAAACAAGGAGAGCTTACTTGGTCTGCAAGACCCTGGCAACCAAGAGGTTTATGCAATATGTATTTTATATTTGGAATTCCATTGCCATAAAAAAGCACTTCTGTAACTTTTTCAGCCATCATTGGGATGTTCCAGAACAGGAAAATTATGTGGTTGGGCAAGACTTGGAGGTGGTTTTGCTCTCCTTGTGGCTGGAGGGCAGAGGTGCCAGGCTGACCCCGGCGTGTGCCCCTGCCCCGGTGCTCTCTGCAGGGCACTGGGGGTTTGGATTCCTGCTACAAAGCAGCTGACTGGAGAACAACTGTGGGTGCAAGAAACCTGAATCACACAGGAGAGTGGAAAAAAAACCCACAAAACCACAATAAAACCACAACAAAGGCCATCATTAATACTGCATTCTCTTCCTTTCTCTGCAGAGGCTGTCTGACCTCCAGGCTCTCATCGTTTCCTCACCACCACCTTTTTCCACACTAAATTTGGGGTTAATTTACACCAATCAAAACAGCAAAGACATAGTCCCTTTGAAACAAATTTGGATTTGTTTTTAAATGAAATAATTTTATGTTTATGCCATCTTGAGAAAGCAGCATGGCACTGCTGTTGCAGTGAAGCAAAATGAGAGGCAAAAACCCCAAGCTTTTGGGCCAGGCTGCCTTTATACTCCAGACTTGCAAATACCTTGTTGTACTGCTGCTATGAAGGTGCTCATACTAGCAATGCCTTAAAGTGACTTTTTCCTTCCCAGTAAAATGATGATAAAGTTGTTACTTTGTTTTATTAAAAAAATCCAACCCTCAGTGTTTTTTTAATATTCCATAATTTTACTTCATCAAGGGATACTGATAATTCTCATCACTTGTAACACAGGCAATAATACAAGCATATTATTATTAAAAGGAGAGAAAACACCTCTAACTTTTCTATAAACAACTGACTTGCAAAAAAAAGTATGAAATATTAGAGTCATAGTTGGAAATTTCTTTCGATAATTGTATTTCCAATTGTCTAGAAGATGAAGCAGATGCAACTTCTGATTTGTTGCATTATAAAAAAAATACTTGAAATGCTGATTCTGTCTGCTTGCAAAAATCAGCATTTGGTAAGAAATTCTCTAGAGAGACAAGAACATTCATCATTTGAGAAAGCCCACAAAAAATACATTATTTCTTTAGTATCTGTTTTGCCAGATCATTTCACATAAGCACCAGGGAAAGACAGAGACAGTATTTCACTGTCAGAACTCTTAATGCTTTTCACTGGTTTAGGTGTGGGGGTTTTTTCTTAGTAAATGATCATCTAGAAACAACAAATCAGAAACCAATCTGTACAAAACTCAGGTCAGAATTATTTAATGCAATCCAAATATTTGGCATTGAAAGAGCAACAGAAACACACACAAATCGAAAAGTGCTAACGAAAAAAATACAAAAGCAGACCCCAAACAAACAAAGCCAAACCACACCAAAACCCACAGAGTTTGAGTGACCAAGGCAGGAAAAGAAGTCCACTTTTGGAAGCAAGACTTTTGGCTACAGCTCAAAGTTTTTCTCCTTGTTTTAATTCTAAAGAGAAACATGGTCTTTGCATTCCTATTTGTATCTACTTCTGTCTAAGTCTTACCAAAATCAAGATATTCACCTTTATGCTGTACACAAACATATTTCAGGTTACTTACAAGTGTGCCCACAGTCCTTAGTCTGAGTCTTCCGACAAGGCTCTGCTTGCTTTGTACATCTGCAGAACACTACACCCATTTATGATGAAAATTTTTCCCATTCCCTGGGCTTTTCAGAGCCAGTAAATACCACTACCATCCTGATTAAAGAAAGGAATTCAACAGGAATCTTTAACGATGCTTTAAAAGTGATCTCTCTGTGTTGCAGATTTGGAGTTGTTCTGTGCATCTGAGGTGCCTTCGTAGCTGGATTGCACACACTCCACAAATGTTGCTGGCTGAGAGGTTTGTCACAGGCATGTTAAAACTATATGTGCATATATACATTTTATGTTTTGTAATGAAAAAGCAGAACCAGCATGCAAATGGCAGATCAAATATCCAATCTATCCATTGTTTCCATGAAAAAATTAAATGTGTGTTTACTCCATGCCATTTTCAAAAAACCACTTTCAGATGTTCAAGCCTAAACATTGAGAATGTAAAGTGAGATTGCAGAAACATACACTTTTGATTAAATCACCAACTTTTGATTTCAATTAATATTTCTGGCCCAGTAGAAAGGCTGTGCTGTGCAGTGGTCGAACTGCTCAGACTTGTTTCACTCTCTCTGCCATGCAGGTCCTCACAGTGACTCCCTTCAAAGAGGCACTGCTGGACTGAAGGGCCACAGGAGTTAATAAACTTACTAGAATTATTTTTATTCTATATTTGAGATGCCCCAACAATCAGATGTAATTAATGGGGCTGCAAGGCTGCAAAAAGCTTGCAGCAGACACAACTGGCAGCTCTCAGAGCAGTTGCTTTAGTTACAGAGTCAAAAGTTATGCCCAGTTCTGATTTAATTCTTTACCCCTAAACTCATGAATTTATCACTCAAGTTGACTTTCCTAACTGAAGTAGCCTTGAATTTTTATGTCAAGTTCTTTTAAATTGTGGGGATCAGAAGGCTGATAATAACTACTTTTCTATGCATAAAGAAATTCTTTTTTCTTTAAGTAATATATTTGTCATCGAAATCTAACATTAAGCCCTTTCATTTTTCTTTGCTCCTCCTAATGTATAATGATTTTTGGTTGGTTTTTTTCTTTTTTTTTTTTACAACTGCACAAAAATTTTAGAAAACATCATTTTCAGGGTGTTTTAAAAACACTTCCATCCTCTTTGCACTTTATATAGGTTTTGGGTTTGTGGTCTTTTTAAGTTATAGAATCTATAACCTGCCATATACATGGAGCAAACTCAAAATGTCTCATTAGTTGCTGCCTTATCCCATTACCAGTTCTGTTGAAATTTAAAACTACAGCAAACCCTGGTTTTGGGCTTTTAAATCAAAACAAAGGATATTATTTACTCTTCATCTGGAAAATCTACCACAGCATTTTATAAGACAATATCCGTATTCAAATTGATGGGACAAAACTGGTGACAAATCAACCCTTATGTGGCAGGAGCACTTGCCATACTGTACCAGCACACATCCCTTCTGCATGTGGGAGATGGCAGAGCAATTCCCAGGAGAAAATTTAAAATTATGCAGCACAGCCTCTGAATGCCTCATTAAAGCTGAGGGGTCACTGCTGGAATAAACCCGACTGGAAGCCAAATAAAAAGCTTTCTCCAGCACCACATCTGAGTGGGAGTCTGAGCTCTTCCACTAAGCAGAAGGGTACTCAGATGGCACTAGCACAGCAGAGATACCAAATACAGATGGTGCACTCCTCTGATAGACTCATCTGTGAATTTCTTTCTCACAAAAGATTCTGTATTTTCCCCTTACCACACTGACCCTGTGGTGGGTGGTCTTATTAGAGTGCCACTGTTGTGCTGTTACCTGCTCCTCCTGACTCTAAAATTTATTCATTCAGTGGGGCAACTTTAACAAAATAAACAGCTGGGTTTTTTATTTTGTTGTTGAACAAAATTATTTTAGTTCAGAGCTGGTATAAAGTTTTTCATCCACAGAGGTTCAAAGACTTTATAAAGCATGTATCTGTCACAATCTCCATGTAGAAGAGGATACTGGGCTATCCTTTAATTCAGTGATGTGCCCAATGTCACACAACAGTTCAGAACTACAAAGAGAACAAGCTCTCTTGGTTATTCTTCCAATACCCTGTTCAATAAACCACAGTCAACTTTGTTAACTTCTCCTGATCTGCATGGCAAGATGAATCACAACAGCACACTTCTCCTCACCTTCACATTAGAGAACTCCTTAGTAATTGAGAGTTTGTGTTACACCACATTACACACTCCTATTAACCTTTCCTGAACCTCTTTGTGTTGATGAAATCCATCAGCAATGCCCAGTGTGATGGCACACTCATTTTCTGCAGAGAAATTTTCACTCACTTCATCAAAGGACTCCAAGGAGCTCTGGATTAGCCTGTCACATTTGACTCTTGCACACACTGGTGTCTGAGGGACTCCTGTTGCCTCAAATTTCAGTTTGGTTACTTCACAAAATATACTTTAAAATAAGAAATGTTGGAATATTTTTTGCATACTACTTTACTGTGATTAGCTACTCATTATAGCCAAACATCAGCAATCCTGGGAAATTTGTTATCATCAGCAGACTTGACAAGGATAGTTACTGCTTTCCTTGCAAAATAATTTGCACATTGAAATCACTGCAAGGGTACTATACCCCCAGCATGTTTAATCTTCACAGAGATATTTACTTCTGACCTATTTTTACCTCATGGTTATAGGTAAATGCTACAAAACCAAATCCATTAAAGCATTTATCTGAATAATCATCAAAACCAAACAACCCAACTCCAGATTCAGCAACATTTCTCTGCCCTGTCTGTGAAATGCCCCAGGAGGTGTCTCCTTGAGGCTTTCATAACTAGATATGTATAGATACATAAATATATGTTTCATATATATATATGAAATAACTAGATATGTGTATCTATCTGTATATAAACATATAGGATCTTTAGACCTGAGAATACCATGTAAACAACATTAATTGGAAGTCTTCAATACAAGCATAGTTACAACAGCTGAGCTAGAGGGGAAAGATAAAAGCTACTCTACCACAGAGTACTTCACCTCACAAGTATATAATATAAGAAAAGCAGCCACATTAGTGATGTGTAAATTATAACATCCAGTAAATTTAAAAAAATAAGGAAGAACTCCAGGAGGTTCAAATGCTTGCACTCTAAGACTAATTCAGCGTTTTAATTCTTACTTGAAGTAGCTAATATAAAAAAAATCACCACAGATGGGCAATCCAAATAACTAGTTAGGCAATCTAATTGCAAGCAAACAGAAGCTGGAAGTACATTCCCAGCTTTCCCTTTAACAGAGTTGCTTTGGTCAGGGCAGCCATCTCACAGGAGTGTCACCTCACCAGCTTTCCTCAATATGAACTTAATCATAATTGAAAATAACTGAAAAAGCAACCTATTGTCTTGCAAATTCTCTTAAATACCTAAAACATCTCCACAGGCCAGCAAGGATGTTTTAAGAGCCAATTAACAAAGGCTATTAAAAGCTGCTCTGGAAAATACATTTCACAGAAGCTGTCTATACAATTACACAAACCTTTGCTTTTATTTTAGAAAAGAACATAAAGTCCTCATTTAAACTGAAAAAGAACATTCTGGAACTGCCCTGGAGAGTCCTTTTTCCATAAGGCTGTTCTTGATGCTCTTGAAAACTCACTACAGTATTTAAGATGCCCTGCTTTACATAGGAACAAACCACCCATTAATATATATATATAATATATAAATGTGCAGAATTAGACATGCCCCCCCAGAGGGCATGTTCATCCCATCACTGTATTTTCAGTGAAAATAAAGCAAAGCCATCACTGTATTTTCAGGTGAAAGTGTATTATAAAAGCATGTACACTCATCTGCTCCTCACAAAACAGTGAAGCAATTTGAGAGTGCAATCCTTTCACCCTGGACACTTTCTCTAAGCCACTGAAGATTCAGAAGTAGGGAAATTGCTACCATCACCAATTCTCAGCAGGGATGAGCTACTACAGCATTTTCTTTGTACACAAAACTGCATTTTTTCTTCTCCAAAAGCCTCTATGGTTACTGAAAACAAGAACAGCCAAAAGAAACAGTTTGCTTTGTGCTCTAAGGTCTCAGGATACAACCACAAACTAATTTTTTCAATCAGAAATTCTGGTAACATCTGGAGTTTTTTCTCTTTACACTCCTCTTATCACTGCATGTCTCTTTCCCTCCCTATTGTTCCCCCTCAGCCTAGGCCTGCCTTAGGCCCAGCTCCTGTTCTGGGTTTTGCTATTTCTGTAGACTTTTCTTAGACAACACTTCTTTTCTCATCTAAGAAAAATGACACAATTGTCTTCCCACCCTTCATGGTTGCCCCTAAATGAGCAATAAAATAAAATGAGCAGCCGAGAAAACTTGAAACACAGTGGAATGTATGCAGAAAAAAAAAAAAAAAAAATTGTTTCAGAA
>VZRX01020464.1:44057-101968 GCA_013398075.1 Notiomystis cincta
AGAAAAAAAAAAAAAAAACAACAAAATAAGTTGGCTCCCAAGCTAGAGTGGATTTATTTTTGTGTACCCACATGTCAGTATCTGATCAGATTGGAAGCATTTCAACAAACCCTCAGTTTAGTGCTGTTTTTGAAACTTAAAAAGAAATTTTCCCAAATTAAATCTGAACCAAACCTATTTCAAGTTAAAATGCAGGGGACATTCTTCATTCTATAACTTGGAGAGTTTTCTATGTTCAGTTAGCTGTAAAATACGGACACAAACACAGAGGTGCTTATTCAGCTTTTTTCTGATTCTCAAAAGAACCAGAAAGGGGGTTTTGCAATTTAAGAATTCATTACAGCACCAACAGAGTTCATCTCACAAAAAAAGTGCATTTTACCTACAGCACCACAACAGATCATCACCATGGTGTATAGAAATAAATCATCTAACTCCAGAGTCTGTAACAGACTGCACAAACTAATACATTTATCAGAAAAAGCCCAGAGCTTTGGCACCAGAAAGGACCCAACAACAGCTTTGTTTTGCTTGGTCAATAAACCACTATCAATGATAATGTAGCTATGAATTAAAGATGCATCAATCTGCATAGCAGAGAATAGAAGCCATGAATAACAGCCAAATCAATGCTATGAAGTTGTAAAGAATACAGTGTGCTCTCCTTCAGGCTAATGGTAATTAATTTACTTTTGCTCCCTTCACACATGAGAGGAAGCCAGTAGAACACGGTAATCACACAAAAACTGCTAATTAGAAAATGAACACACATTGTTATCTCCTCACTGTATCTTTTCTGTTCATATGTTTGGAGCACTTAAAAAAAAATATTACTTTATTTGCACATATTTAGAGAAAACAGCTTGTGGTTTTAGGAGCATATGCACATACCAGCTGATATTTTCAAGTACTGCAATTTGAAAGTTTGTTTCTTAAATAAAAGATCTTGTTCTTGTTATGTTGTTTATAGGTAGTTTAAATGATCAATGCCTAAAATTACATTTCTGCAGCACAAATACTCTCCTAGTGAATGTACCTGTAGAAATGTTCTAAGCCTTATGTGGTTCAATATCCCAGACTGGAAAGCCTTATCACTGAAAACTACTTTTGCTTATGTTACAGCTTAGGTTTTTTGATTTAGCTCCACTAGTTAATTAAATAATGCCCTTTCTTTGCAATTAAAAAAAGACACGGTTTAAGTGATCAGCATCTAATAGAGGCATCCCCTTCTTAGGAAGTACAAAATATTTGGATGTCCTGTTAATCTGATGGACTGTCTCTGACCCAGCAAGCTTCTAGGAGAGGAAACAAGATAAAATTACTGGTTCTCTGATGTTAAAGAAAGTGCTGTTGCTTTCTAAAGTACAGAATTTTAATATTCATCGTGTTAAAGTTCTTCTAAATACTTTTTTGGTGCAAAGCAAACCTTAAGCTGCTATAATTAACAGTGCATTTTCACAGACATGGAAATTAAAGTTTCCATTTTTAAAGCATATTCTTCATGACAATGTTTAGCAAACGGCCATCAGCGGATTGCTACTATTTCATTGCTTAATAAAAACACACAATTTCACTAAACCTCAGAACATCAAGCAAAGGCACCACAATCACAGGTCGCTGCGAGGCAACCTATTGATAAATTCCTCAGTGCACACCACAAAGCAATGACCTTGGTGAACTGCACTCAGACCTCTAAGCAGCAGAGTAATTAACATATTCTGAAGTTAAAATCACAAGTGGTGCTATTAAAGCAGGCAGAACAAGTCAGCACATAAAGATAACTCTGTGTGAATTAAGGTCTCAGCGGTCATTTCACATCCTTCCGGAGTTCTGCCAACCTGCTGCCTTCAAACACAGAAAAGCTGAGTTCTGAGTCTGAGCTAACCTTGGGCTTTTCACTGTGTAAAAATACTCAAAGTGGGGCCACATCTCCATCTTGTGAGCTTTTTGAAAGTTTTCCTGTGAAACAGCAAAATCCAAATGACCAAAGGGAAGATACTCTCAATTTCCAACACAGATTTTGTCATGTTAACCTACTGAAAATTATAATAATTATTTAAATCCTCTTCACATTCTACCCTGCATTATAAACAGCTTTAAATTTACTTCCCCTTTTTCACAACAACATAATTTGTCCCTTACTATTACAAACATACAAAGAAGAGTGTACACTGATAAAATATAACTGTGGCAAGTGGACATTGTGTTTGCATTTGGAGCCTGTGCTGCATGCACAGCACTGCCAGAGGCACACATCTGTTTGTGCAGTTCTAGTTCAGTAGTTTAAGGAATGAAGTATCACCTCATTACAGAACTGCCATGTATGAGTGAATTTGTGGAGCTTGCCCTCCTCACAGTCAGACAGTTCTAATCTCCTTGCAAACCACAGTGGCAGCACAGAGATGGAGTGTTAAGCTTATCAGGCCTCATCTGTACCATCACCTACTTAGTTAAACCCAGGCCATCCATTTCCCTGTCATTTCTTTGTTCCTGAGGTGCCTGAATGCATAATAGCCACTGGCAAAAGATGCAAGATATCTTTAAAGACTTCAATAGAACACCACCTACCATTTTTTTCTTTTTAAACACAGACTGAAAACAATTCACAAGGACCATTTTAATCATGGGCTGCACTACATGCATTTCTTCTTGCTCTAGAATTCTAAGTTGTACTATCACCACATAAGCTGTTATATAGAGCTATTCATTTATTTTATATTTACTTTCAATGTTTGCATGGAAATTCCTGGCTCTGAAAAAGCTTGTATTCCTATCACAGTATCACAATTGGGAAGGGTTCTGATAATTGAAAATCCTATGGCATAATAAAACCAGCTTTATAATCAACCACATTTTCTGGGCATCATCAAGCAAATCTACAATTTTGTTTCAGTGACAAAATGAGCATTTAGTCTTCAGCGCCTTGATAGAATTAATCAAAAATGCTTGCCTTTAATTCATTCAAAATAAAGTTCGCTTTTAGTCATTTGATTTTAAAAACACAACTCTGCTTTCAAAACCAGGATAGCTTACGAACTTTTATTTCAGGAATAAGGTCCAAAATTTTACAGAGGAGCAACTGCACCCCCAGGGTATCTAAACCTCTGAGCTGGCTAGAATGCCCTCAGTTCCAGGTCATGCTCCCGTTTCAGGAGGCTCCAAGTCCCCAGCTGAAGGGATTCTCCTCTCACCCCCAGCTGTGGTGGGAGGACAAGAGAACCACTTTGCTTAGGTCAGTCAGCAGTGCAGCCACACCACCTCCTCCTGGTTTAACCCACTCCCCCTGCTGAGTGCTCGGGGGTCAGGTACCCCGAGAGGGGCACACGAGGGCACAGAGATACCACAGGCAGGGAGAGCTGTCAGCCACCCACAGGGAACAGACCTGTTCTGGCTGTGCTCAGTCTCTGGGGTGCTGGGAATGCACTGACAGCACGTTGTTAATGCCCTGCCCAAAGAGAACAGCACCACTGGTACCCATACCCAAACTCTGCTTAATACCTACACCCAAACTCTGCTTGGTGCCTACACCCGAACTGTGATTGATACCCACACCCAAACTCCCCTTGGTACCCACACCCAAACTCTCCTAAAGGGCACTTGACCATGGAAAAGGTCCTTTTACAGCAAAGGCCCAAGCCTGCCTGCAACATTTGACTGACTCAATCTACAGAGCCTCTGTGGATTCCTGAGTGCTGCTTTCATGGTGCCTCCTTACATCTCCAGATGTCTCTAGAACACCTTGATTAGATGGAGGCTGAGTGATGCCTTAGCTGATAAGGGAATGTTTTCCAGCCTTTAAAACAAACAAAAAAATGCACTGTTCATAATTTGCTTTTGGCTCATTCTTCAAAGTTTTCCTGTTCCAACTGGTGATTAAAAGTCAAACCACAAGAATATTGCTAATCACTTCATCAGTAGCTCCTTGCAAGTCAGAAAAATAAAATTATACTTTTATAGAAAACAATGAAAAGGAACATTTTTTACAATAAATCAGAAAATTTTGCAGTACTTTACGTTACACATTATTTTGATTCCTGTCAATTTTACAGATTTTCTGTCAATATTGCGTTTGAAAAAAAGTCAAGAAATAAGTGTGTGAATATTCCAACCACACCCCAGCCCTTTTATATTGTTGGTTCAAATGAAGAGTGGTGATCACTTTAGAAGAGATTTGTGGTTGGCAGAAACCTGTTCCCAAAATAACACATAGCAAAATTACATGAACCTAATTGCTTAAGTAACTATGAAAAAAATTAGAGTTTAGGTGCCTCAAGGTGTGAGATAGAATAAACAACAAAAAAGCCATTAGAAGCCCTGACAAGACAATATTACTAAATAAAACAGTGGAGGAGAAATTGAAGAAAATATCTAGAAAATATGCTAAGAATATCTGATCTCTGGTACTCAGTACTAGAAATGAAAACATTCTTCAGCAAACTAACCTTTTACCATACTGTCATGCTTTCCAGTGAAAGGTAACCATCAGTTACCAGATTTAGAACTCTTTGATGACCCTGACAGCTGAGAAAATACCTCCTCTGTGCATTAGGATCTCCTGCCAGAATAGACTGAGGATGCTCAAACTGCCACCATGAATTTTTGAAGAGTGAATCACTTCACCCTAACCAGTTTCTCTCACAACGACTGGTTAAAGAAATCACCCATCCCCAATTCCTTTTGGTGAATCATTGACATCTCACTAAGAATACCAGCACTAGATTATTTTCCTCTCCCCATCTGGTTCTGCTGAGCCAGTGGGTAGGATTTCTTCTGGAAAAGAAAAGCCCCATGGACAGAAGGAGATGTGCTTCTGGGAGGCCCTGGTAAAAGTCTCTGGTTACTGTGGCATGACAAGAGGAGATGGGCCAGAGCACACAACAGCACAGCTGCCAGGGAGATAATGTCCCAGTGAAACTGCTCCTGGATGTTTCACTGTTACTGCTTCTGTAATCCTCATCCCTTTGTTCCCTTTATTAGCATGCAGTGGCTACAATCCTGCCCAAAAAGTCTTTGTTCCTAGATAATAACTTCATTAACAAGCAGAAACATTTTACAAATTTTATAACAAATGAGTAAAGGTCATAATGAGCTGGTCATCTCTGGCTTTCCTTAGAATTCTCCAGTAATCCACATTCTATAGAATATCAGTTAACAGCTTATGAAGGGATCAATGGATTAGAAAATACATACAATTCCATGACTATTAGAGCCTAACTTCGGCATATTTTCCATAAAAATGTAACAGTTCCCTTCTGCTCTAAGAAGGTAGAGGTGGATTTAAAGGTTATATATGTGGAGCAGGAGGAAGGATAAAAAGTTCTTTTGCACAGTACACTGAGTCAGAACAAAGCAGTTGCTAAATGACAATGGGGAAGGCAACACAAATCTGAGCACTGCAGCTGTCTTCTCTGCACTGCAGCAGCCTTCTGATGGAATTATTGCAACTTTTCTGTGTCTTCACTTCTTCATTCATAAAACAAATTACATGTGTGTTTCAGGAATAGTTTGATGCTGAATTTGTTATCATTCTTCAATACCTCTGTATAGATAAGATGTATAAACATTTAAAATGCATTATTCATTTGTTCACTAAGATATGACCAAGATCTTCTGAATTAGGTTAAGAGGACCAGGTACTATCATATAGCACAGAGAAAATTGAGTAAGAATAAATATCCAAAAGTACCATTACATTTATATCTATCCCAGCTGGTATCTTAACAAACCAGATCACTGAAGCTGCACTGGAAAATTGAGTTCCCTTGAAAATATTTTGGCAAATAAAAAGCTTGCTTTTTCATAAAGCAGCACACATTTTAGATACACTTCTGGCTTCTTAAATACTCCATTTCTTTCAGAATAATTTATAGCATCCATGATTACACTCCTAATTATTTTTTATTCTTCCAGTTACTGGTCCTATTTTGTCACCCTTTTTCAAGGCTGAACTGCAAAACAATTCCCATATTATTCCAGAGTTTCACAAGTTGCATTAGAAGAAATTATTTTGCTCTATGATAAAACATCTTCTAGACCGGCAGCACGTTCTCATACTTCATCTTTTTGTCTTGAATACTATACTTTTAATTCTTTAAGTGAAAACTACAATATAAATCAAGTCAGTTGCCCTTCTACAGAGGCTTTAAATTTTAGAACATTGAACTATCACACTATTAAAATAATTCCCTCAGACTTCAGCTTCCATTTTATAAATATATATTGAGAGAGAGAAGAAATACAACAAAACTTTGTAGTTCAAATATTTCTGAGATAGATACAATCTGTCTAGTTTCCAGGAACAGTTACAGTAAATAATAAAATTATCTATCATATTAGGTGGCAAAGAAAAACTCACAGAAAGCATAAAAAGTCTTACTATTTAAGCTTAAACATATTTTCAAGTATCAGTTATTTTACCAATAAATACACCTTAATAATAGTCAGGCTTTGCAGAAACAGTTTTTAAGTCCCTTGTTACTTGAGAGTGACTATGGAAAATTAAAGTCAAGAGGATTTTGGTTTTGCCGTAAAATTAGCTTAAATGAAATTTAGTGTTAAAATGAAAGCTACATTCTTAGAAGAACAACAGTCTGGTGGTTGAGATTTTAACCTTGGACTTGAAAGAACTGGGCTCAACTCCCAGCTTTGCCACAGAGTTTTGCATAACCTTGAATTAGTCACTTAATTACTTGGTGCTTCTCTTCTCAAGGTATTAAACACAGATAATAATATTTCCATGGTCAGCTTCACCTTGTTCTCTGGCTCAGTCTTGCAGATCAGGAAGAAAACAAAGTCTCAGTTTACATTGTGGGATCCCAAACACCAAAAATCCTAGGAACTACAGTAATAAAAGAATGAATAATAACAGAATTCCACCAAAATTATTTGTATCATCTGTACTGTGTCTACATAAAAGGCAAAGTTTACTGCATTGATTGCTAAAATAACACTAGCAAACTTCAAACCTAATATAAAAACACAAGTATTTGGGGCTTTTTAATACATTACTATAGTTTTAGCATATACACTCTGTGTGTATGGAAAGAATACAGAATTTTGATTAGGACTTGAATCTGATGAAGTAAAATGCACTTTTTTGTAATTCATACACAACCTCAGAAGTAACACTCTCTATGTAGCAAGAGCACAACAGTACCTGTGATTCTGAAGAGCTGATACACTGAACACAACAAAATCTTTATCTTCCATGAAATGCTTATGCACACAGTCTGTTACTCATTTTGTAAAAACAGTTATCCACCTTCCAGCCTATGAGAACTCCATATCATAAAGCATCACAAGTACTTTATATCACTTAAAAATAACTGTTTTCTGTATAAATCCCCAATTTTTATTTTCCCAAAGAACTCTGAAGAAATGAATTGCATTAAAAAAATATTTTTCAACCATTTATTTAAAAGCTGCACAGCTCCACAAGAAATTAACTGCAATTAGAACCACGACACATTTACTTTCTCTTTAAATTCCATGAAAACATGCATATATCAAGCTAAGAGCTCTCATCAAACACAAGGTCATGGGTTTTAAGCCTGACTGATGAGCAACTTTGGACATTTAAACAAGACAGCAACGAAACCATTCTAGATACAGCTGAGATGTCAGTTTGCAGTAGTTTGAAAATGAAAGGTATTTCTGCTCCTTTCCATAAGCTTGCAAGGAGGAGGGAACATGCTGGGAGTCCCAGAGGTGTCATCACAAAAAGATGTGGGGACACATTCCTCAAAATGGTAAAGAAGGAGAGGTTCATGTGTTGAACAAAAAAAGAAAATCACATTATTTTGGAATTAAGGGCCTTGAACAGGAATTAATTCTTCTTCTGGGCTCCAGTGATGGAGCACCAGAAACCACCCAAGCTTCACGTTTGAAGTTTATGTAATGCTCAGAAGTCCTCAGTGGAATTATGGGTCTCTAATTCATAGTTGTCACTATTTATTCTATACATTATGGTTCCCTGAATTTCATTTTCACAAAGCATGCACTGACACACTCATTACCCCTGGACCATTATGTACTGCATAAATCATCATTTGTTTTGTTCTAAAGCTGAGGGTGTAATCCATCCCAATGGAGAAACAACAAAATCTAACTGCATAAGCAATTTTCTTTTATGTCAGGTTTCTCTAGTCCAAAAATAATACAGAGTTCCACACAAACTATTTGCTTCTCCTTCAGTTTCCCAGTCAGAAATATAAAATGTCTATACTCAGTTTCCTGGAAGTTGTAATAAACAAACCAAAAGGGGACAAAATATTCATATTGTCTACCAAATCAAGTCACAGTATTAACAGATCAAACTTTTTTATTAACCATAGCCAAAAACTCAGTGAAAATGAGGTACCAAAGTAAAGTTAATGTTATTAAAATAGCTTGAAAGAAACCGTGATTTACTAACCTGTTTCATAATGCTAATGTGGGGGGAGAGGGGAAGGGACCTGAAAAAAAGGCATTTAATTAGCCCAAAAAAACCCTTCAGGTAGGAGTGGATAAATCTGTTTTTAGGGTTTTTTTCCCCCAGAGATCTGAGGGGAATTGCTTAATGCATTGTATGCAAGAGTTCTAAATAATTTTGAACTAAAAGAAATTTGCATACAGTGCATGATACATTCCTGCAAAGCCTCCTTCCCCCACTCGATCAAACTGCCATCAGTGCAGCTCCTACTTGTGCCAACAGCAGTCACAGGAGGGGCTGCTGCCAGAAGAACATTTTACACTTTAAAGCCTATGTAGATATCATGAAATAAAAAGTCCACAACAGTTAAAGCAGTATGAAATACAATAATCTGTAAATCAAGCAGCAGCAAGAATCGGACTCATGTACAACCCAAAAGCAATATAATACAAAGAGCAAAAAGCTACTGCAAGCAAACAAATGCTGAGTGATCCCCACGAAGCCCCAGACCTGCAGAGGTACTGCAGCAAACAGGATTTCCCAGCACTTCACTGGGGGATAACAAGAATGCTTAATATTAATTTTATGTTCTAAATCTTAAAAATTTAATTGACCCCACCTGAAGTTTTTACCTACTACAGCTTATGAAAAAGGTGAAAGGTTTCAAAACATGGTTTGCCTATAAAATCCTATAACCAGAGAACAGTAATTTGACTTAACTGCTGTAATCAATTTCTATTAATCTAAAAATACAATACTATAAGAATCCTTCATTGAACTATGTATTTTAGATTTGCGTTCTATTTAATAAAAAATATTAAAATTAGTTTTATTACTATTTTAAGAATTCATCCAACAATTACAAATCCCTACTGAAAAACATCTTCCTTTTTAGGAGCTGATACTGTACTTCCAATTGCTACAGTGGCTCCAGTCCTTCATTTGCAATTTTGTTTGAGGGCTACAAGTCTGAGAGTGCATCAAATCCCTCTTCTCCTTGAAAAACCACTGAAAATACAGAATCTTTACATTCTAGCTGGAAATTTCAGTCATCTGTACGCAGAAATTCATCTGTGTTTACTCTGTGGAGTATTGATCCAGGTCCAGAGTGACTGCGCTTTATCATGACAATTTGGTTACTGTGCTGCTCCATGAATCTGCCACTGAAACTTTCTTGTTGGGAACAAATTCACACACAGGCACAATGGCTGCTTTTCAAACCACAACAACCAGGTTCATTTCCACATACAGTTTTTTTATATATTTCCTCATATTTCCAGTGTAAATTGTCCATTTCATGCACTAAATCTTTATGCTCTCCCACAAAGTAAAAAAAAGAAATGGTGAAGTCTCACTTTTGAATTATTTTTAAAACTACAGATACATAATGCAGTATATTTATATATACACACACTAGAACCTGTTGCACTATTATTTTCAGGTCTGACACTAAGTCCATGAAAGAATTAAGTAGTTTCAACTTATATTGAGCAGAACACTAGATTACATGCACTACCTTCAGCTATCCACATATAAATCAATCAGATTCAGGAATGTTCTGTGGTAAAGTGAATCAGGAGGATAAAAACAAACCCATACAAAATCTCGATATATTTCTGTGGCACAGAGCACTCTCATTCTGTCCGGGCCCCGCTTCCCCTCAGCTGCGCCTGTGGCTGTTCCACCCGCCCGGCTTCGTCCCGCATCCAAAGGAAACCCTGACAGGCTCCAGGCCGGTCTGCTGGGGAGCTCTCGTGGTGGCGGGACAACACAGACAGCCTTGGCCCTGCTCTGGCCCTGTTTTGTCCCTGCTGTGGCAGCGGGTCAAAGCAAGGCAAGGATCCCTCGCCCCGGCTCAGGCTGTGGCGAGCGGAGCACAGCCCGGCTGGTCACACCTGCTCCGTGCGCCCCGCAGCTCCCTCCTCACTCGTGCTGCACCTGCTGGCCGCTCCTTTGCTCCTGACAGTCTGGTAGCCCTGACCGGGAAATCCAGCCGGGAATTTTCTAGCACAAAGCTGCGGGTGTGTCCGGAGCGCTTTGGGCACACGGGGCTGCTGTAATGCCTGGGAGGGCCGAGGTCTCAGCACGGCGCGCACGGGACAGCGGCACCCCCGGGCCAGGGATCCCGCAGCACCCCCGGGCCAGGGATCCCGCAGCACCCCCGGGTCAGGGATCCCGCAGCACCCCCGGGCCAGGGATNGCCCAAGGACAAAGGCCTGGAACAAAACAGGAGGCAAAGCTAATTCCTGCTGCGGGCAGAGCAAATGGCAGCAGAACGCTCCGATGTCCATTTGATTTTACAGCCCTAATATGCCCAATTGCTTTCAGCAAGCACTCCAGATTTTCGAAATTAAGTCACTTGATTTAGTCCCCAAATGCATGGAGAAAAGGGGAGAGGGGGGAGGAAATAATTCCTACTGATAGACTAAGCTTTAGGCAGACAATTGTCAGCTGATGGGGGGTATTTTGTGACCATGTCAGATGAATACCAGAACCTGTGAGAGACAGATTTAGGGCCGTTGACTCCAGTGAATGAAAGCAGACTTATTATCCGTTTTTTTTACAAGTTTTAATCATACAATGCATTATATGTGCCTACACTCATATTATCCAGGATTAAAGTATAAATAAGGAAAGAAATTAGAATTTCTGAAAACTAGCATCCATATGCAGGCATATGAGTTTTTTAGAAAATGTGATTTCCAGTTCCGAAACAGATGAACTTAATCCTCAAATCTGCTAATCCGATCAAAGCGTTTATACACTGAGCACTTGCTACTTCAAATATGTCTGTTGGGAATGGAGACAAATTTCTGGTTTTAAAGGCAGCACTTGGTTCAGTTTCAATAACACATTCAGGTTCATAACTGTACCAGATCCAGGGTGTCAATAGCCACAACTTCCCTCTGTCCAAGTATTTCCCACTCAGAAGTATTAAGCTGTTTTTCTTTATAGCCACTTCCTTCCTCTCCTTTTTTAAAACAAGCTGCTCCAAGTAGGCAGGTTTTTTATGCAGGAAGGGTGAATTTCCACTGTGTAACAAAGTGCAAAATAGACTTCAGCTGTAGTATAACATTGCAAAGGGGAAAAAAGCCAAGGTATACCTGGCAAAGCTCTTGGACAGAGAATCTTAAATCTTAAATAGTATTTGGGCAGTCTACAAATTAAAAAACCTCTCACAATTTCAGGTTCATGTAATACTTTCATTTTTATATTGTTAAGCAGATAAATACATAGCCTTCACTAAGGAACCTATATGAAAAGTTAGCAAATAAAAAGAATCAATAATTAGTTAAGCCTACAAAATGTTGGGGGATTTATCACATGAAAGCTTGCATAAATATTTTCCTGACAGTAGTTAAATTAACACTAGCTACAAATGATAACAGAATTTTTACACAGCAAGCAGCATTAAATAAATGGAAGTTTTAATACTCTAATACTTTTTAAAAGTTTTTTTTCTTCTAAAAATCAGTGTGAAGGTAGATATATTTGCCTGCTAAGGCTCAAAAAATAGCAAGTTCTGTTTTTTTCATTGAAATTTGGTTTGATTTTAATTTTTGAGGAAGAAATAACCAGTTTTTGTTAAAACTGTACATATCAATGTTTAGGCATAAACTAATACAATCTTTTCTTTTTGAAAGAGTACTGAAAAAAGCCCCTAGGTGCATCAGCTGTTCCACACCCACACCAGCACAAAATCTTACACAAAAGAGAAACCTGAAGTAGCAAACTCACTGTGGGACTCTGCTCAAACACAAGAGACACCAAAAGAGAGCATCTCAGAGAATTCCAAGGAGGAAACTCATTCCTGCCATTGAGAAATGGAAAGAATTACTTGAAATTCCAGCAGGGGGATTATGGTCACTGCCCAGACTGAAGATAAGCAGCTGTTATCTACATCTGTGGGGCAACAGCAACACACTTGAGGATGCCTGGTCCTACCTACCCACTCCTCTGCCCTGTGCTGCTCCCTCCTCGCTTTGCTAAAAGCAAACCATGCACTGATTGTCTTTTCCTGCTTTGTATCCTGAGATTTCTATCCTGCGACAAACTAAACTTGTAAACTTCTATCAAGCAAGCAAGCTTCTGAATTTCTTCTCTTTGCAATTTAATAAAACAAGCTCAAAAATCAATACATGTAGAAACAATCTCCAAACTGTAAGTGACTGAGGGTGTGTTACATTTGATACCTTTGATGAAATAAAACTTGAGTGATCACAGATCACACACCATAATAGCAATAAAGCAGATAGGATTATGGTAATTAAGAAGGAGACAGATCAATAAAATATCTGTTATATTTTGGAAAGTCAGCAAGTAGCAGTTCTTTGAGTTTCTAACCTAGAGAACTGTCTGATGCATTTCTGTTGTTCTGGCATGATCTATCTTCAGCAAAGAGCTTTGTTGTGTGTTTAGCCTAGGGATGAATTAAAGATAAATGGCAGATTTCAGTGAGTTCATTGCAGAAAACAATTTCAAAGAACAAGTCAAAGCTCAACAAAAAAATAATGAGCCTCAAAAAAACAAAGTTTGGTGTTTACAGGGAAGGTGTCTTCCTATTTTTCTTTATAATTCATGGAAGAACCACCATAGTTGATTAATTTACGTGCAAACTTCTGTACATTACTTTTGATAGATAAATAAATGTGAATGTTTTTTAACAAAATAAAATAAATCAATTGAAATTCAAAAGTTTTGTCTCAGGATATATTTGAAAGCTTAAGTTCCCTGCTGACTGCTGCAGCCTAGATATGTGAGAAAAAGAGAACACAAAGCTAAATCTCCCTGACAGGTTTTTTGTATTTGTTAGAGTAGAGCCACAACTGGCCCTGGGCTTCCTTCATTTGTATTTGATTCATGCCTGCATCTTGGAAATGCAATTTGAAATTCAGATGATGGCATAAACTTCAACTGATACAGGCAGAAAAGAACCAAACATTCAAAGAAGTTTAAAAAAAAATCCTCCCAGTTAGCACAGGACAAATCTTAAGCCAAATGTTTCATTAAAGATTTGATTTTTTTTTTTTTGTTATTTTATACAGCTCAAAGTATTTCTTTCCATATAGGAAAGTAGATTTAAACAAACTACTTTTTCCACTTCTAAATAATACTGAATTCTTTGGTCTTGCTGCTACATACTGCTAACACCACAGACCTTAGAAGGTGCCATACAGCTCATATATCTTCTATAAACAGACTCAGAACACTTGTAAAATTTGTTTTAAGTGTTCTTAGTGGATTTAAAAATAAATATGGGATAGTTTTAATTCAATGTATTTTCAACTGTATGTTTTATTTGAGTATTATTTCAATATTGTACATAATATTGTTATTATAAAGTCATTCTAAAGATCTGTTTAAAGTGATAAGCAGTCAGTCAAAAGGCAGTAGCAGGGAGATAATGCAAATGAACTCTGTTCACAGCTCAGGTTGAAGTTCTGAACTTTTTTTCCAGATAGTCTCTCAGTTATACTGATACAGCAAATTCAATATTTGGCATTAAATTATTTGCATTTTATTAATTACAAGGATTAAAACTGAACAGTGAGTCTATGCATGAAATGCAATGCAGCCACACAGTGAAGTCAAGTGGAAGCCCACCCCATATTGGATGGAATATCTACACATCCTCAGCCTAGTATCTTCCACATTTTCTAACGTTAAATGGCTGCAAACACCAGCTTTTTGTTACACAACTGTTCAATCAATATTTTGTAAACCCACTCAGAAAACACCTAAGCAAATACAGAGATTTTTCAGTCACAAATGTAGCCATCTTTCCAGTAATTTCACATTGGATCATCTTCATTTAATAAATTCTTATTAACAGACATTTCTTCAATATCAGCCAGAAATGGCAATTTAGAGCATCAGAGGAAAAAAAGGCTCGAGATGTTAACTAAGAGGTAGGTTTAGACAAGGATCAGAACTACCAGATATTATTTTCCTCTTATTGAATTTTCCTGAGTATTTTACAGCATTTATATTTATTTCTTCCCTGTCATTACTTTAAGACACGTAAACCTAAGGTGTTTTTTTTTTAATCCAGCAACATAGCACTAATAACACTCCCACATCAGCTGCTCTGTGTTTGGGGACAGACAGATTTTCATTGGGGGATCCTTCCATTGCTATTACAGTCCTAATTTGGAGGCCAGGCCTGAAAAGCAGCCATAAGCAAAATAAGCAAAACTCCCCCAAGGCTCAGTTCAGGATTTATCTCCCAATGCTGCCAGGAGGTCACTGGCTGCAGCCTGAGCATTGCCCAGCACTGCCCAGCTCAGGGGGTTCCAGCAGCTCCATCCTCAAACCCTGCAGGACAGGGGCAGACACTGACCTGTGAAAGACACTGGTGGGGCCAGAGAGATCCAGTGAGACACAGATCTGGGATGTTTGTTGCCAGATAATACTGAGATTATCAGTGCCCAAGCATTTTGGTAGTCAGCACCTTAGACCAGCACTATGTGTCACTGTGCTCAGCACAAAGGCAAGGCCAGGCCAGGCTGGGCAGTGCCTGGGGCAGTCTGGGCTAAGTGAGAGGTGTCCCTGCCCATGGCAAGGGGGTTGAAACAGGATGGTCTTTAAGGTTCCTTCCAACCCAAACCAATCTGTGATTCTCTAAGACATGTCATAAATGTGAAACACGAGACAGAGAGCAGGGTGATAAAAGCCTGAGTACAACTCAAGCCCTTCAACAGCTTTTTTGGGCAAGAATCAGATGTTTGTCTGTTAAGTGATACTCTTGAGGAATAAACCATCTGTGCATCTGCTCAGGGTGTACTAAATACCTGTTGGTAGTGTTCCATCACTGGAAGATCCCCTGGGAAGAGTACAAGAAATCAGTAACAAACAGAATGAACAAGTCCCTTCAGAAGTAAAACCCTCTCAGCACCATCACTTTACACAGGGTATCTCCAAAGCCCTGAAATTGCCATCACAAAGAAACCCACCGTGGTCAACTAGATAAGCAGTATTGAAAAAGATTGACAGTCTCCTGTGTTGATGAGAATAGTGGCTTTAGGACAGGACTCTTTCTCAGTAAGTGACAGAAGCCTTTATGAAAATAAATCAGGGACTCTGTGCTGGGCTCTTCACTCCTGCAAGAAGGTTATTCTCAGCTATTCACAACAGAAATATTAGCATAATTCTCAAACATTTAAGTCTGGCACTATTAGACAGAATGGCAGATAGAGAAATGTCCACTGAGTTCCACAGCTATTTCTATATTTTCCATATTCAAACCAGTATACTCATAGCCAGCTATGAATTTATTTTCTTAGAATTTACACAGATGCAGTAAAATTACACATGCATGGGTGCACACACACCGTGCCAGTTGGCAATAAACAACCCTTGTCTTTCATTTAAGAGAGGAAAGCTCATACAAAAGAGAAGAAAATGACAAAGCAGAATAGGATAAAGTTAAAAACCTTGAAGTTCAAATATTTTAATATCATGAATATTCTTTTAAGAAACCTAAAGCTGAAAGTTAACATCTTCAAAGTCGAAACACACAAGTGTAAGTGCAACACAATTTTGGGAACTGTACTGTCTTCATTATCACAATAAATTAATTACTTACTTTCCATTTGCTAATAAGCCATTTGTCCAACCAACCATGAATAGACCATAGTGGTGTGGCACCGTACCTCTATATTTATGTTTCTAAATATCTTCTCTCCCTAAATGTAGTCTCTTTTTCCAATTTGAAGGTAACATTTTGAGTATAAATATCCATTTAAAAAACACACTAGTAATGATGCAGCATTTCAGATGAAAAACAAAGAAACAGCTTTTGAAACATTATCTTGTTCTGCTATACTTTCATGTACAAGGATTTTGAATTTCCTTGCCTCAGTGCTACTCCTGTATTTTAAGAACCTTTCAGTAGCTTGGATGATAAAGCCTGTTTTTTCTCTTACCAAGATATGCAATTCCATCCTCAAAAACTTGCAAGAATATGAACTTTGCCAGAGCCCTTGAGTCACAAATTCCTTTGATTATGCTTTAAAAGGGTAAAAGAACCGATCTTGCAGGGAAAAGACAAAGACCAAGAAAGCCGCACCTAACATGGCACTGAAGCTGTACCGTTCCCAGGCTACACACAGCAACAAATTACTCTCTCAAAAGAAGAATGCAGGTCTTACATGAAGTGGAACAATTAATTTCACGCTTGTCAGCCCAGTCTCAATAGTGTGTTGATTTGAATCCGATATTTGTGGCGCATTACTGCGTGCAGCGGACAGTCCTGATGCCTCCTGAGCAGACACATTGCATGATGACTATCACTGTAAAACAATCCATCAATAAGAGTAATTACAGTATTGATCAAAATGGCTCGTTTTTTCGTATCAGAATCAATTCTCAGGAGTTGCCAGAAACAGAAATATCTAATGGACTATTCCATCACTGCAGCAACTGAAACAGCTAATATTCTGGAAAGCTCTTAATAATTACTCATTGACTCTAAATTTCTGCTTCAGTGGTTAACTATAGCCTGCTTACTGTTGCTTGAAAGTCAGTCTTAGTGGCTGAAATAAGATTCCAATGCAAATATATAAAGTGCTAACATCTGCAAAAAAATTCAAAACCACCTTATATAATTTCACTGTGTTCTGCTAATCACAGAATCTAATTATTTTTCTTATTACATTGTTTCTGGGTGAGAAACTGCATTTTGGATGCGACAGCTTGTTTTACAGTGGCTGCTCTTACAGTACTCTACAATAGGCAGGGTGGAATTCATTATGGCGCAGACTGTAAACAATAGAAGGCATAACACCATTAATGGCATAATTTTGTGTAAATGTCACTGAATTACAGATGGTATTTTGAGATAGCATCAGCTCTTAATGCTGCACTATTAACCCTAGAAAACAGAGAACCATAAAATAGTTTAGGTAGGAAAATGCCTTTCATGTCATCAAGTCCAGCTGTTAACCCAGCACTATCCAATCCACCCCTAACCCACGTCCCTCAGCACCACATCTTTTAAATCCCTCCAGGGATGATGGCTCCACCTTTTCCCTGGGCAGCCTGCTCCCAAAGAGCTTTGCAGCCCTTTCAGTGAAGAAGTTTTTCCTAACAGCCCATCTAAACCTCCTGGCACAACTTGAAGCCATTTACTCTCATCCTGTCTCTTGTCAGGAGAGAAAAGATAAAATAACAGTCCCCACCTGGCTAAACTCTCCTGTCAGGTGCTTGTAGAGAGCCATAAGGTCCCCCCAAGGTTCCTTTTCTTCAGGCTGAACATCCCCAGCTCCCCTAGGAGACTTGTGCTCCAGCCCCTTCACCAGACCCCTCTGCAGAGCCTTCCTGCCCTCCAGCACATCAATATTCCCACCCATCCTGGAGTCACCTGCAACTGACTGAGGTGCCCCAAGCCCCCTCATTAGATCCCTGGTAAATGACTGGCCCCACTACAGATCCCAGGGGGAGGGGAACACCACTGGTGAGCAGCCTCAGCTGGGTGTAACCCCATTCCCCAACACTCTCCAGGCCCAGCCACCCAGCCAGTTTTTCATCCAGCAAAGAGTGTACCCACCCCAGCCAAGAGCAGCCAGTTTTTCCAGGAGAATTCTGCAGGAAATAGTGTCAAAGGCTTTCCTGAAGTCCAGAGAGAAACCAACCACCACCTTGCTCTCATCCACTTTGGGTTGCTTTGTCACAGAAGGAGATCAGGATGGTCAAGCAGGACCTGCCTTGTATAAACTGGCCCAGACTGACTGAGCCTGATCCCTGGTTGTCCTGCATGTGCCATGAGGGGACATTTGAAATGATCTGCTCCATGACCTTCCCTAGCTCCAAGGTCACACTGACAAGCCTGACCTTCCTGGGATCCTCATTTCTACCCATCTTGTGGATGGGCATCACATTTGGCAACTTGCAGTCAACTGAGACCTCTGCAGCCACTGATAAATAATGGAAAGTGGCCCAGTGAGTGCATCCATCAGCTCCCTCCAGCCCCTTGGGTGGGTCCCACTGGATCCATGGACTGTGTGTTTCAGTGCTGTGGGAGGTTGCTGACCATTTCCCCTTGGATTATGGGGGCTTTCCTCTGTCCCCCAACCCTCTTTTCCAGCTCAGGGGTCTGGGTACCTGGAGAACAAGTGGTCTTACTATTAAAGACTGGCAAGGAAGGCCAGTACTCAGCCTTGGAGATTCTCCTTAGGCCTCATTTTTGTCATCATCATCTTTATAGAAGCATTCTTTAATTATCTTTTATAGCAGTAGCCAGATTAGGATTTGACCCATCAATTTTCTCCCTGCATAACCTCATGATATCCTTGCAGTTCTCCTGAGTTCCTCATCCCTTTTCCCAAAGATCGTAAACCCTCTCTTTATTTTTCTTTCCTGCCTTCCAGCCAAAGCTCTCTGTTCAGCCAGGACAGTCTTCCCCACCCACTCATCTTTTGGCACATGGGGTCAGCCAGCTCCTGTGCCTTTGAGATTTCCTTCTTGAAGAATTTCCAGCCTTCCTGGACTTCCCTTCAGCAATGCCTTACAAGGGACTACATCAACCAGTCTCCTACAGAGGCCAAGGTCTGCCTTCCACAAGTCTAAGGTAGCAGATTTGCTGTCTTCCAAAATCTCCATACATGTTCCTACTTCATTACAGATTTGTCTGTCCTCACACCTAAACTGTCCTGCAAGGGAACTGTGTGTAATTAGGACTATATTAAAATACATTTGCATGCTGATATAATCTTAAATTGCCAATAAAAACATGTTTAAATTAATAAACTGGCACATTACACAGGCACTGCAAGAGACAGCATTATACTATTTCTAATAAAATACTTTTATATAACACATTAGCATTATCATCAATTGGAAATCACTAATATATCCTCTGATGTTTGCTGAAGTAGCATTAATTACGCTCACTTTCTTCTGGTATTCATGTACCATCAATGTAATTAATTTGGAGTTTACTGAAGTGTGAAATGTTCTGCCTGATAATAGATTTCCCAGAATCTGATACAGTGGTCGACCTTAAACATTCCACTTTTGCTCTGACTAAACACAGAGGCTGAGTTCAGTACTTCAGTATCCTCAATGGTAAATAGTCATCTGGAAGAAGTTTTACAAATTATTTTCCTGATAAGGATAGCATAAATATTTGGGTATTTCAGATGACAAGGTAAGCTGAAACAAAGACAGAGTGGTTGAATTCTGATTGCAGGGTGAAATTGCTTCAATTTAGTTTTAATTGCTAAGCGTGTATTTTACAAATCCTTGAAGGTCTCAGAACCAGACTTAATAATATGGAACATTTTGAAGCAAGGATGCTTAGGGCAAAAGAAATGAAATTTTGCTGAGTAGGAACAACAAGGAACAATTATTATTTTAAATAACAGCCCCTATTTAGTCTGTCATTGATAGTAATGAGGAAACTCCAGAAGCTTATATACAGCCTGTTTCACACCCCACTGAAGACAAGAAAAGATTTGGTTTTTACCCCACTATGTTTAGGATCAGGCCTCATAATCCAGAGCTCTCCACGAATACCAACAGAGTAAGAACATCAAATATTTTAAGTCTTTAGATAGCAAACATTTTTTCTCTATATTGTCTGTTTATACCCTGTAAGCTGTGCACTACATAATTCCATGTCACTAATGCTGCCACGGTTTTTCCCTCAAGGGGATTACATTTCCACACTAATGATATCATCAGAAAGTTTATCTATGCTCATCCAAGATGCTTTAATCATTTCCTGGATTAACAGCTGGCAAAGTCTGTCAAATGTAGTATCTTAAAGCTCAGGAAATCTTAGTGCATGAGCCACCTGACACTACTTCTGTCACAGTTTTGTAAAGTTGAACCACAAAAGAGCTACAACAGCCAGATAGTACCAAACCACTTCTGATAAATACTGACTCCTTAATGTGCACCAGTGTATTTTAACCCTGCCACACAAGGATGAGTGACCTGCAGTTTGTACTCTTACTGCACATCCTGCTTCCTCCCAAAAAGGAAATCTTGGGAAAAGCTTCTCCAAACAGCATGCCTAAAATTTACAAAATCAAGATTAAAGTACTACCACCAGGAACCCAGAAAACAAAACCAGACAAAGCAGTTTGCACATCTTTAGGGAACAGGTGGTTTCCTGCCATGCTCTCCATACAAACATATCTATTCTGTGCTGTGTAAGGGTACAGACTATAGCAGGACCAGCTACAGCAAGCCCAGGCTCCAGATAGAGGAATAAAAGCAGCCTAAACAGGATTATGTATTCTGAAAATGCAAGTAAATTTTTATGACAGTATGTTTTCAAAGTACCACAGTAAAGAGTATTTATGAGATAACTATAAATTATAGGTCACTTAGAACCTACAGGAAAACTCCCACAGAGGCAGATCTCCTCTAAACCAAATGCATGTTCTGCTCTCAGGGTATACATCTTTATGTCTTCGTAATTTATAATTTTAATTCATCATAATATTATCTGTTTTAGAAACCTTCCTTGAGGAAAAGATATGCACAGCTGGTGAATGAAATGTCATAAAACCCTTGCCCTCTGAAAATAGCTGACAGAGTGAAATAGCTAATGATGCCCGAGGTGCCTGTGTGCCACCATTAACACTGAACTAGTCCATTCTATTTCAACAAATCATGCTTTTAAAAAGAATTTTAAAATGCCGGGGAGACAGTTGCTTGATAAATCATAGGAAAAAAAAAAGGAAAGCACAGCTCACTCCTGTGCATTGTTTATATCACTATCATTTAAAACTCCATATTAACAAACATCATTAGAATGTTGACAGTGGCATTTGTTATTGATGAAGACAGAAAATGTTACTAATCTAGGAGAGATACTTGTAATAATTTGCAATTTTCTTGACGTTTTACTGTGATCATCAGTCACCTTCACTAAAAAGTGGCAAAGGAATTCAGTTTGTTTCCATAGATTTGAAGCAACTCTTTCTGCCATGATGTTCCCAGTTTGGGCCCGTTTCAAAGGGCCAGAAATCTTTGCAGATAGGTAATGCTTAGAGACAATTTTTCTGGTGTTAAACCTCCTGCTGGGCTGCAGTACAGCTCAGACCAAGGCTTGTAAGAGGTTACAAGTCACCTGTTTACATTTTCCTCCCTGAAGATTTTACCAACTGGGAGCAATCCAGCTGCTGAGCTCCTTCAAGTCTCCAGTAGGAAATTTTCCTATAGGAGAATTTACATTTTCTACCTGAAGATGTTACCAACTGGGAGCAATCCAGCTGCTGAGCTCCTTCAAGTCTCCTGTAACACATCAAAGGATATGCTCTGAGAAACCCCCACCCAGGGTCTATGCACAGGTATGCAGAATTTGTAACAAAGAGCCAGGAAAATATTTAAGAATCCTTAGACATTTTAGACAGAATATTATTCCAATTGATTGTCTTGGTTCTAAAGATTTCATGTTATAGATTCAGTTTCATATTATTGCTTTGCACAAAACAGGCAATGTTTAATAATTGCAGTTTTCTGCTCCCACAACATTTTGTTGATTTAACCTTTGTTTAACGACACAGCCCCTGTGGAGGCACACACACGTACCCTGACTGCTGATTTGGAGTTCATGCTGACTAAACAGCAGCCTATTACACACAGAAGAAAATCCACATCACTGCATGAATGGAGTTGGTAAAAACTGCACAACACAACTCAGTGTTGTAATAAACACATCATGTTGCTACAGCCAGACAGGATGTGTGACACATCTCTGCTCAGCCATGGCAAGAGCAACTTTCAAAACTGAGAAATTTGCTGGCACTATGACTGCAAGCACTGAGAGACCCAACAGCTCTCTGACAACAAGCAGAGCAAACTTAATCTCTTGTAAAATGGGCATAAAACGCCAGTTATATGAGAACTAAGTTGTGGTAAAAGGTCAAACATTTGGCACAGCAGGTGTGAGACTGCTACATCAGAGTAAAAATATCTTCCCTGGTCCTGTTTCATATGCCCAGGTATATTTTGTCCCCAGAAAGGGACAAAGACTTTAAATGGGTGACCAGGTAAGATCTAAAAAAGCCTGAATGTTAAAAACCTAATTTGTTATTTAAACATTCACAAATGGTAAAATGCAATGCCATCAGCATTTTTTGGTGGTCACCATTAAAGTCAGCAAAATGTACTGTGTTTAAACAAGCCTGTGCTTTTACATAAACCTTTACTGCTGCAAGCAGCTTTCTCTCCATGAGAAACACAGAAACCAAAGGCAGAGCAGCCACTCTGTGTGTGAGTAACACACAGTACATGCTCATAATTGTGTTTGAAATACAAACTATTCTCTTAACCATTTTCCAGAGCTGAGGCTGCACACCTGATTAGCCAAATACTGGAACCAGCATTAGGTTCTGTAGCATCTGTGTCCCTGCCAGTCTGGTTGATGCACTTTTGGCTGACTTAACACAGACTTTAATACATTCATATTTTTTTTAAGCATGTTTATATTAACAAGCATAAATAAAGTTATGTTTTTTAAGGATTCTTCACATGCATGAAGCAAGCCTTGTTGAAAAAAACCTGCTGAATGGAGGAGATATACAGATTTTATATGCTACCCATTTGAAAATTAAGTAGAAGGGTTTGCAGTAAATACAGCTCTTAGATACTGATCCAAGATACTGAAACCTATTAAAAGTTTTTAATGCAGAAAAATTAAGTTGCACAATATTTTATTCTGCCCTAAAATACGTTAAACACCACCTTTTAGTTTCCTATTTCGCTTCATCCTTACAGAAACCTCCATCTTTTTTAAGGACAGCACATTAATCTACAGAGGAAACACCTTTTTTCCAAACCAGTAATGAGGGGCACAAATTATGTTTTTAATACAAGAACTACTATAAAAGACTATAAATTACTATAAAAGACTATAAATTACTATAAAACTTTTCTTCTTAAACTGCCTGCCTGGATAATGTTTTTTCCTCATTCGAGTATCTAATAAAAGCGATAGCTCCGATTCACACAATTTCATTGGAACTACTGAAGTTTTGTATAAAGTTCGGGGAGATCTGCTCATTCTTTTAATTACTCTTCAGCTATTAAGGCACTTTATGTTGATGAACAAAAGGGTCAATAAAATCCAACTTAAGCAGAAAGATTCTAAGAAATAACTGTAAAGTTTGCTTGTATAAAAACAAATGATGATGTAAGGCCATTGTTCCACTAAATGTCAATACAATTTCAGTTTGGAAGCTTCACCTCTCCAGTGTACCTGCAATTTCAAAGCCATTTCTACCTTTTCTGTCTAAGTTACATAATCTTTCTCTCTGTTTACAGTGTATTTGGAGTTTCAGAATGGTCCAGCTTTTAATGCAAGCATTAACATTTCTTTTAATGCAAATACAAACCTAAGCAAAAGTGCAGAATTACTGTTTTGCAATAAAGGGAAACATACTTTTTTCCTCCAATTGTTCTCAAATGTCACAGCATTTTGAAATTCATTGAAAAATACAGAGTAGCAAACCCAGTGAAGTTAAAACTGAAAATGTCTGAAAGTTTACAGTAAAAGACTTATCTTTATTCATTTTCTTACCATAATCAGGACAAAAATTTCAGAAATCAGAATAGCAGTAATAGCCAGTCATAGCCTGATATTCCATATTAACAATAATGGCTTTTTTATAAAACTTGTGAGAAGTATTTGGAATAAAACTGATTACTCTCCAAAGTCAGCCACATCATGAGAAATCTCTGTTGATCAAGACCTTGTCCTTTACCATGACATTCCTATTTTCCTCTCTTGGATAAAGGAGAGGTGCACTAAGGAGCTGTAGATCCCTGGAATTCAGACTCACTGGGACCTGCAGTCGTGCCCACTTTGATTTACAAGAGGAAGATAAAGGTTTTCAGCAGAAACAGCTTGTAGCAGTTTACTGCTCTGCTTTTTATCCCTACAGTCACTTGGAGTCTTTGCAATTTTTAGTTTGAGAGAAGCAAACATTGTAATTCACAATGTATATTGTGAATATTCATGTTAATCGCTTACACTTTTCCCTATAAGATATTAGATTAAACAAATAATCTGCTAAAACTTATAATTTTCCATGTTCACTTTTAAGGCACAAGACTTATCTGAAGAAATTCAAGGGTTTGAGGCTGAAATACCTTGTCCTAAAACTGCTGTAAAAACAATAACTAAAACAACCACCAAAAAACCCAAAAAAAACCACAAAAACAAAAAAAGCACACATACAAAATAAAACAAAGAACCAAACACATTCCATTTATCTTCTAATATGCACTTGCCACAAAACATTTCCTTTTATGTTGAATCAGGGTTATTTGAAAGGAAAGAAATTAATGCTTCTGTGAGACTGTGTACACAACACCATTTGCAGACACGAAGTGGAAGTGTCTGGGCTTTCAGAAGACTACAAGACTTCTTCAACCAAATGCCTAATTAGACTAGCAATCATACTATTTGAGGCATTTTACTCATTAAAGTCATTAAATTACTAAACTAATAGTAAATAAATAACATTCTTAAAGGACAACACTACCAGGAGTAGCCAGCAAGTGTACCTGGTGCTATACTCTGAATGCACAAGTCTTATTCATCTGCTACAAAAAAATCACCTCAAAAATTGTGAAAGAGAAAACCAATAATTGCTCACTGTGACACAAAAGATATGGCTCTGCAGTGCATTTAACTCTGCTTACATATGGATGTTTGCAGACCAGACAGGGACAGAGAGAATTGGACTAATTCAGCACTAAATTTAGCCTTCACCTGACATAGACAAATACACTTTATTCCAGCATAGTTGTACAGGACATGGCCAACCCAGGAACCTGTAAGCACACACACTGAACCCTGAGTGGAGCAAAGCTTTGTCCACAAATATTTCTAATCCTTCCATCCCCAGAACATTATGCTAATTAGCTGTTTCCTGACATTTACTATAAACCTCTGCAATCCCAGTTTTTACCACGTGTGTTACTGTGAAAAACACATAAATGCAGATTAACTCAACTGGTTCGAAGAATGTCACACTGCTTCTAAAGACACACAAACAGTTTTGTTTGTTATCATCCTCTTATCTTCAGACTCTTCTCAACCACAGTGCCAAGATACATTTTCTTGTTATTTCAGCCACTAAAATTTACCCCTTTGACAAGTAAGAAATTGACTGGCAAGCCTCAGTACAGCAAACCAGGGAAGCTAAACTGAGGAATAGCTGATCCAGTTGAAGCTTTGCTTCATGTTGGTGAGACAGCTGGTGAGCTGTGACCACCCCTTATTGCAGCAATCACAATTATTTCACTCCTTCCTAGAGTGCCTGTGCTGCTGCAGTGTCCAGCTGTTCTCTCTCATGCTGAATTTACACTGCAGACTTCTGGGGCTGCAATTGTCTCGTTGTTGCCCACATGTAACTGTACAGAATTGAACTCTGAGATGTTCTAAAACAAAGAAGTAAAAATAAACAGTAAAACACTGTGTGAAAAGTTTGATTTTTGTTCTTCAGATTCGTTGCCAGTATTGTTATTTATATTACAGAAGTTATAAAAACAGTAGACTTCTCAGTCCAGTGGATAAATAAATTACTTTAGCTTGTGTCAAGAGGAGTTATGCCCTTCTTGTCCTTTCATTTTGAAAAGAAAATACAGATGTCATTTGGGAAACAGAAGTGGAGCCCAGAGACAGCTCAGAGTTTGAATTTTGGCTTTTTAAAAAAATGTGGAAATGCAAGAATTAAATACTTTGCATTTTTAGGACACGATACCAGCTAATAATCTCCTGGGTACAAAGAGGAAACAAAATCCAAGTCTGTGTAGGGGACAAAGACAGCAACCCCTATGTTTAGCTTGATGTTCTCTTTAGAACTGCTCTTGTTTGCTGCCAAAGCTGTTGGTGCTCTCAAAGGACAAGAAAACAGCCTCCAGTGTGCTTGTTTTCACTTAGACACTGGGTGCTGGTAATATGGGGAGAACTGCTCCTTGCACTCTCTTGGATTGCCAGAAACATTTTACTTTGTTAACCACCAGAGTTCACACTGGAAGAGGAAAACTGCGGAGCCCTTGGGCTGTGGCCACGGAGACCTTTGCCAACAGCACCAGCACGGCCACAAAGGTGAGGAAACCCTTGGGAGGGACCAGGGCAGCTGGAGAAGGGCAGACAGAGCCCAGAGTCACCCAGCAGAAGCAGCACAGCAGCTTTAGTGCCCACAGCACATCCCACCCTCCTGTTTTTCCAGGCTTATCACCCTCTCAAGCCCCAAAGTTTAAGTGCTCACAACCACAGCAGATCCACCCATCCCCAAGGATGCTTAGAACTGGGAACACAAGAATCTGTTTGAGGTGTTTTTTGCACAAAAGCCCTCAGGGAAATAACAAATGAACAAGTTGTGCTAAGAAAAACAATTTATCTGACAAACTCAAGCACTTGTAAACCAAGAGAACTCAATTTACAATTTTAAAAGCAAAAGAATTTTAGCTTGCATATACAAACACTTTATGATGTAAACTTAACTTTCTTCATGAGATCAGTGACTTCCAGTGCACAGGATGGTCTCTCAATCTCACAAATTAAGGTTTCAAATGTGCAATTTTGCAATTGTGATGCTGCTTTTTATGCAAAATTATTATATTTAATTGCTATTTTATTTCCATTCACTTCTAATGTTTTACATCAAGGAAACATTTCTATGGATGCAGCAGCATTTTATAACTCCAGATGTAGATCTGAATCATTAACTGAACCTCAGAACACCAGACACTAATTCCAACAGCTGAAACTTAGTGTGAATAAAAGCAAAAGCTGCATCCTATGCATTCCTATAAACCTCTTAAGAAAATACACCCCTAAAAAGACTTGGTTTGCATCTTTGGTTTGAAAAAGAAATGCTTAGTGTCTTGATTCTACTCACTGAGATCATCTCCCACAATTAATTGTGACTTTCACAAAAAGAACCTTCTACAACCTGTGTGAAGGTAAATGAGTTGTGTCTTCAGTTTCAAAAGACAACAAATTAATCCAAGAATGTCAAAGTGGCCAAAAAGTGTCTCTGTTCTCTTCTAATCCAGTACTTAACATGCAACCTGACAGTGATTTGTGTTCTGGGTGCTGTCAAATAGATTTGTGCTGATAGGATTGCAGAAAATGCAACGTGAAACTGTTGTACAATACCAGGGGAGATGTCAACAAAGGTCCTTTGGCAAGTGTTGGTGCTCTCAAGATACTTTTTTAGAAAGGAGAGGTTTAGAGATTTCCATCCCACTGACAAACTGACAGAGAAAATCAGCTACAGCAATTTTATTATCTAAACTAAAGCAGAAATCTCTGTGTTAATGAGATACATTTGGGAACTCAGGGTCAAACCCTATGATGGTTAACACAGTGAAAAAATATGAAACATCACAAAGCACTTGAGGGGAGTTCCTCACAACATTAATTTTTAGCCTGGCAGAATAATACTCATTATAAGATCCCACAGATGAAAACTAATGTACTGTGAATTTTATACCATTTCATTATAATTCAAATGACTTTTTCTTCCTTCTTACATTTTCATTGTTTGAAAAACTAAAGTACCCCTGCTCCTTTTATAAAACATAGGAATAGTGGCAAATGTTCATCAAATAGCATATTAAATAAGCAATATTCCTCAACTAGATACGGCCGATTATTGAACTATGTTCTGTCACAAAATTGTCATTTCATCTCAAAATATGACTTAAACAGCATGGCAAAGAAAAAAATCAAAAGGCAAGTATTAAGGAGAAGTAAAATCTAATCTTTTGTATTAGTCACACACCATTTTAAAAATCTTACAATTGTTTGGGTTGGAAAGGCCCTTAAAGATAATCTTGTTCCAACCTCCTGCCATGGGCAGGGACACCTTCCACTCTCCCAGGGTGCTCCAAGCCCTGCCCAACCGGCCTAAAACACCTCCAGGGATGGGGCATTCACAGCTCCTCTGGCACCCTGCACCAGGGCCTCCCCACACTCACAGGCAAGGATATTTTTCCCATTAAACACTGATTTTTATGAGAAGCATTTCAAAGACACTCTCCAGCTTTTGAGGATTTGAAAATAAATGTTATGTTTTACCTACAAAACAAGCACATTAAGTACATTATGTCACACCCAAGATGTCTGTAAGCCCCTAGTAAATAATTAGCCCAATGCATTTTACACAAATTCACAGATCATTGTACTGGATAAAGCACTTTGGGACACTCAATAGCTTCTCAGCACCTCCCTTATTTTCATGATAAAAAGTCAGTTTTGCTGCTGTTCACAAACTAAAGAGATTTTTTAAGTATTGGTGTCTTTTCTCTTGAGACCCTAGTCCCAATATAGGCTGCAGGCTTATCATAAAGATATTTTTTTAATTACTGTAATCATAAAATCAGGTTGACAAACTATTTTCCAGTGCTAATTTGCACAACTTCAACATTTCAGCGTGTCATGACATTTTCTCTGAAGAATTTAAAATGTACTGAGTTTCTTGCAGTGTTACTGTAGCAAAAAGTGTTTTATTAGGAGCAAAACAATTACTGTTTGCGTATCACAGCACAGAATGGCTATTTTCTTTAATCTCTCAACTTAAAATCCTTTATGTGCTATTACTTGCTGCTTTACCTTGTTTACTGGAAGCTCTGGGATTTTCTGTACAAGATTAATGTCTTTCATATCTCTTCAGCTGCACACAGTTTTTCCCTTGAATTTCAGAAAGTGACTTGGAGCCATAAATAAAATAAATTTACAAACTAAACAAAAGATAACTAACCACAACTATGTGTTGGTTTCCACAAAGATTTTAAGCAGGTCAAAGCCTTCTAAGAAAGCACTAGCAACCCAATTTTCTTCCAGCCTTAGCATCTCTCCCAGTGCTTATCTATCAAAGGATCTGGCCTGGCTCTTGGTCTGCAGTACCACATCCAGCATTTTTAAATAATTTTCAATGCTTCCTCAAAGATTTGCATTTCAGGACTCCTACTGCTCACTCCCAGTTTGTGTCTAAACCCCAGCAGGGCGCTCCAGCATCACCTCTGTTTCAGGGGCCAGGTCCCCTGTGCCACCACCACAGCTGGCCCTGCCACCACAGCTGGCACACGTCCTGGAGGAGGGAGACAGCTCCTTTTAGGAAAGCCAGGGGCTAAAAGCAGCTCTGCTGCCCTCCTCTCTGCACAGGAGGTGCTGAGTGCAGGCTTGAGATGGCTTCAGCAAAGCTCTGCTGGTCTCCAGCCCAACCGAAGGTGACACTGAGAGGCATCACTTCCCTCAGTGACACTTGTAAAGAGAGGATTAAACCGTCAGAACACATCAGAGACCCCTCAGAACACCCTTGATGTAGAACATTTCAGAAGACTGGCTCGATGGTGTCAGTCTTACTGGGAGCTGGGGCTCAAACACCCTTTACAGGCAGTTGATGTTCTGGCTCACATATCTGGGGGAAGAAGGATGCCTACCCCAGATTTCTGGATGAAAATAAGGGGCAGGACATGCAATAGAGAGGAAAGGCACTGCAAAGGTAGCTAAGGAGGGTCTGGGGCAGGAATTCTCTCGGAGGAGAGCCAAAGCCCAGGGCAGAGGAAAGCAGAGAGAGGTTGGAAGAGAGCAGAGGACGGAGGCAATGCCCGTGCCAGCCAAAACCTCGGCCCGTGCCTGCCCTTGACCCCCTCTGCACCCAGGTATCCCTGGCTCCTCCTTCCCACAGCTGCCTGGAAATGCACTGGCCCTAGAAAGGGTGCTTGATCCCTGCCCTGCCTTGGCAGTGTCTGTTCCTGGGGACAAAGAAGCGCATGGAAAAGCCCTTTAAGCTGCAGTGCCCGGTGCCGAAGCTGTCCCGGGCTGCCAGCACTCCCTGCTTCGGTGCCTGTCCTCCTGCAGCTTCTGTCAGGGGCAGAGGGGCACTTCTGAAAGTACCATCCTCTATAAACTCCTCTTTTCAGAACTTCATATTCCTGGAAATTTTTGGAAATAGCTTTGTTTCAATGGAAACGCCTGTCAGTGACACAAAACCCTTTAAAATATGCTGACCGTGTCATGATCTTCATTTGCATATTAATAGATCTCTCTCTCTCTCTCAAGGGATTAATTGCCTTCCCAATAGAATCCTGCAATCCCATTTTTTCAGGTTTATTCTGGCTCTGGGATGGGGGTGGGGATGGACACTGCACTGACTGCAATTTTACTGTTTCAGAATTTGGAATTTCTCAGCTTTTACCTTTCTAAAACACTTTTCAGTAACCACAGGCAGTATGAAACAGAGATAGACCTTTTAAACCAAGCTTATCCAATTCAACACTGGCTTATATTCTGCAATTATTCAATTTGTGATTTTTAAACAGGATGGCAAATTAAATCATTTGACTATAGAATTCTACAAAGTGGATAAATAGCACTTTAAAAAGTAATTGATATACAATATTATAACTATGAGAATTAGAAACTTGAGTGCAGTGATAATCAAGAACTCCTTCCCTTGGAAAAAGGGAATTCTATTGAGACAATACAATACCAGGTTATTCATTCACACAGGCTGTTCTCAACTAACACACGTTTAATGAGGCCAAACATCTAAAGTCTCTTCTACAGTCAGTAAAAAAAATAATTTAAAGCACCCTCACAACACACTGTGACTGGATTTACCTAAATATGCAGTAAAGTTAATTTCTATCAGATATCTGGCAATTATGGAACTTAAACATGGCCTCAACTAAAAAAAAATTTAATGTACCCAGCACTCATGTGACTAGAGCTCAACAGGAAATATGACAAAGGGTACAGGGAATTTTGAATTTACTGCAGTCATCTGCAATACAAGAATGCACTTTACAGATTCCGGATTCAAAAAAATCTCTCCCAGTGATTACCTATTTAACTTTTCCCCTAAAATGGATAAATAGGGTGAGGGGGACAGAGTAAAACCCTATTTCAGAGCAGACACTAAAACATGTTCTATCTGAACTATTGTATTTACCTTGCAGATATTGCAAAAGTCTTTGGAAAATATGTATTCATTTCTGTTTACAGTCTTTTTTTCCCCAAAGTATTTTCCCCACTCACTTTTCTGGTTCATCCTTTCTGTAAATAGATTTTACACAAGTTGAAACACTTTTGAAGAGGCACAGGAGGAATTTCTTGAACACTGTACTTGGCACAGCTGGGAATACATTGTCTTTAATGACATTCATCTCAGTGCTTTTTGAGCCCAAGGATATGCAGAAAATAATAGCAGAAAGTAGTTTTAGAAAACACCACCACTGTAATTACCATATCTTTTTCTTGCACTACTGCTGTTCCAAAGCCTCTGTCTCTGCTACTTAGAGCATTTCAGAGAAAGCAGAGAGTTATAACAAATTCTCTGCTTTTGTTCTTCTGATGTTATCAGTGATCAACTTTGACAAACACACTAAGAAAAACCTAAGATTTTAATTAGCTGATAAGCAAAGCTGAGTTGTGATGTACTTCGTGTTTTTCTCAGATAGAACAGGGCAGAAATATTTAAGGGGACAAGAGAAATAAGTATACAAAGAGAACACTGTTCAAGGTTCTGAATATAATTCCAGCAGGCCCTGTGGAAAGCTCTACAGGATTTACCATTTAGACCAAGGTTGCCCTGTGTGGATGAAGGGCCAATGGCCCCTTCACAGCATTTCAGGGAAAGGCTTGCTTCTCCCATGTGGGAAAACCAGGTCAATTCAGATATCTTAAATATAATCCTCTTTCTGAGAAAAAAAAAGTGCAAAATGCTTTATTTAAACGCTAACTACTACTAATCCTTGCTTTAGTAAAATCTATTTTCTACACCAAGCAAACTGTGTAAAAAGGAATGTGTTGAGATGAAGTTATATAATCAGGTGGTCAGGATTGTTTGTACATGATACTGAGAGCACATTTGTGCTAATACACCTATATAACAATTCCAAGTTTATGTACTGTGCAAATCTGATCATCAGGATTGTTGATTCTGGGCCTTCTCTCTAAATTGGTCCAATTGCCTCTGATTTAACTGTGGGAAGAGTCTGGATGTGGTCCAGTCACCTGGGTTGAAAGGGGACTCTGCTCACACCAGATTAAGTGGATTAAAAAGAAGGTAATGGTTAAAGAAAATATTTAGCTAACACTTCATTATGTGTGATACAACGAAGTGCTCTGAACAGGATCCAGTTTTGCTGGTTTAGCCTTGGAAATGAATTTTATATACTGATGAATCTCAAAATGTTCTTAAATAAACTCTCTAAGGAAATAAGACAAATATAGAGAAAATAAGTTAACTGTAAACCACTACAGAAGTCCACTTACTTACAACAGGTGTGATCCCTACTACAAATATTGTGTAGGGATATTTTCCTTGGTAGGAATGTATATAAATTGCATCAAGCCAAATTCATACAACCCTTTTGGCTTTACCACAATTATTCCTTTAGTGAAGCTTCAGAAAGGCTTGAAGCTTCTGATCAAAAAAAAAAGGATTGCAAATCCTATTAAAATGGATTAAAGAAAACATTGCACACTGCTAAAAATATCAAGCATAATTTCAGAAGATCTTCAAATGCTACCATTGCATCACACTGATAATATTTCAGTGAAACTGTAAGTTTAAAAAAAAGACAGTTATGTTTCTATTTGAACACATTTTACATGCACATCATAGTATTTTTTGTTCATCCTACTGTCCCTACAAGCCTCCTTGAAGGTAGTGTTTTATCACCAGCAGCTTCTTTCTGGAGCTCTCACCCTGTTCCATAATGACACTTCAAAGAGTTGTGTGGTGTTAAAGGTGCAGCCCTGGCACAGGCCCCAGCTCTGTCTGGCACTGTGCTGGTACTGCAGGTATAGCCAATTTCACACAGGGCCACTGAGCAGCTGTGCAGAGCTGAGCACGCTGAGGACACCTGGGAAGCCTGAGATGGATCTTCCCAGAAAGATTCAGGGGTTTTATTTTTTTATTTTGCATTTTTGTGTGTACATAGAAATGAAAACACACAATTAATAAACCCCAAAGGCAATTCTATAATAGGCTCCTTTGGTTGAAATCAATTCAGGAAAGGAAAAAAAGGAAAGATCTTTTCTTACTTCATGTTCCTGTTCCTCTTGATAGGCTGTGCATGTTTTCCACACATATTCTCATCTGTATTAAACTACATTTGCTGTGTCTTGCCAGAGTGAGCCCTGTTTCTGTAGTACAAATATTTTTTCAGATATCTTAGATTTCTGGAGTTTAGGTTGACCCACAACTAAATTGTTTAATACTGTAATTGTTTCAGACTCCCAGAATGCAGATGCTTTTATAGAGCTGACAATGATTGCCACTAGGTTTTTCAGGAGCAAGCACAGAGCTCTGTACTGACTGAGGCCTTCCAGTTACATCAGTCAGCTTTTAATCAGTTTAGTCACCTTAAACATTTCTGCTGGGGCCAATGAGAGCTGTTTATGTTCAGAAAATTGGGCATTTCCATGACTGTTTATGAAACAGACTTTAATACACTGCAGTCCTAATTTTCCTCTCATTGAAGAGAGGCAGCATTCCAAATACATCTGGAGATTTGTTTACACTGGAACTTTGACACATTAAATTAAATTAATTGAGATCGTAGAATATATGGTACATGCAGTTATTTCACTGACATATACTTCATACTTGGATATAGCCAAAAAGCAAACCAGCCCTTAAAAATAGCCAAAGATAGTTTGTCACCCTACAAAAATACCCTGGAGCAGCTAAAAGTCAGTGAATTCGTAGAACCCCAGCCAGGCTGCCCCTGTTCTACCACATTCTCAGGTTCTGCACAAGAACCACCCTTCCTGAAGCTTGTTCCAAACTTGTGCTGGACTATCAGGGAGTGAAAAACTCAGTATTTGTCAGAGCTGAACAGTGCCCACTATCCAGGAGCACTTGCTTTAAAAAGTTTGAGGCATTAAGGACTCAGAGTAATAAAAAACCCAGAACAATTTTTCCCTGCAAGAGCCAGCAGAAGCCACTATTGAACTGTGTCTAACTCAGATATCTCCTGCCTAAACACCTTTTCCACCTAACACAGGGAAGGCAGAAGCAGGTCAGTCGTTTCCCAAGGAAGGGCCCCCATGTGAAAAGGAAAGCAACAATCTCACTCCTTTCCTAGGAAATGGTGACTGGAGCACCAGGGAGACAAAACTTGTGCTGCCTCTGCAGCCCTGGGCATCCCCCCAGCACAGCACCCAGTGGGCCCCACACCTGCAGGCAGCAGAGGGGTATCTGGGCTTTGGTGGCTCTGGTTTCTGCCCCAGCCAGCCTCTGATAAGCAGGGGGAAATCACCACGTTAGGAAGAAATTAAATATCTAGCAAAATAATTTGGCTTTTCCATAGAAGTAGTTTGATGCTGCTCTCTAAGTGAAACACCCCTGGAAAAGTGTTTTTTGAAAGAACCCAGCTCCATTCATCTCTTTCTGTGCTACACTGCTACAACAGGATGCTTCTAAAGCCATTTCTTTCCCCCTGGGATTTGGGGAACACTGAGAACCAAGTCTTAATTCCTGCAGCCAGCTCGTGGAGTAAGAGCTGGATTGGGGCTGGGGGTGGGAGCTGCTGCTCAGCTCCAGGAGGACTCTCAGCCAGCCCCTAAATTGGGCTGAGACTGCTGGAGCTGCGGGGAGACAAACACAGCCCCGAGTCGGGCCAGGCAAGGGGAAAGTCTCTTATCATCTGCAGACAGGCTCTTATCAACGCTCCCATTAAAGCACAGCAAACGGCTACCAGTGATAAAATTACCAGGGATGAATTTTAAATGAGTTATTGATGTACTCTGGGGGCTGGGGGTGTAGAGATGTTAACCCTTTGGGGGAAGCAGAAGTGCCAATGCCAAATAAAAGTATTCATCACTACACATGATGATTTTTCCATTTAAAATACTTGTTGTTTCATTGCTAGACATGAATGCCTGTGTTCCCAAACTCAAACCATGCTGGGAGCCTGCAACATCTTCTTAAACATAAGAAAGTGGAGAATAATCAGCATCTCATGAGTGATCCTCAGTATCTCACTACACACAGTGCCTGGGGGTTTTGGTCTTTTGGGGTTACTGATTGGTTAGTTTGAGTTCATTTTATTTTGGGGGATTTTTTTTTAACATGTGGTGGGTTTCTTTGGTTGTGTTTTTCTAGCTAGAGACAAGCTATCCAACTTCTTGCAGACATTTCTGTTATTTTCAGCCACAAAAATTTCATTTGTCCTATCTCAAATGAATGGCACACAGAGTTACTTTTTGTCTTGGCAACTGGGCTTCTGCTAAAGCACAGATTAATCATGTACAATAAATCACCATTTGTCTGAACCTGTAAATATTGATGGCTGTTTAATTTACAAACCTCACTGTAAGTACTCCTTGGTGGTGTTTTGAATCATCATGCCCTCTGGGTCCATTGCTTCACCATTTAGCTTTAAAATAATTTTCCAGATAATGTAACTTTTGAACATTTGGGTTTTCCCTCTAGATAAATCATTACTCTAATTGTTTATCAGAAAGCTGCAGGCTGCCAGTGGATTAGGAGAAAACAGAGGAGCCATATTTAATTCCACTTGATAGAACTCAAAGGGGAAAAAATTTTTATGAAAAGTTACACTTAACTTTTCTTCATGGGATCAAAAATTATACAGAATGAATGGGGACATTTTCCAAACTAATTTTTATGACAAAATACAAATTCTAATAAGCAAATAGTGAAATGTAACTAATTCTCTCAAAATACAGTATGGATTCCAAACTGACTTATACTCAGAATATTTAATTTATTACAAGATTCTTTTCAGCTTTTTCCTAAAGCTAACAGCAGAGTGAAAATATAGAAATCATTTGCATTCATAGCTTTTATGAAATGAATGAAATAATAACAATGAAATTATAAAGATAGTGATTTTTTTACCAGGTCAGGATGCACAGAAGTGTTGTTTGAGAAAGATAGGCCACAAACCCAGGAAAGTATAGAGCCCCAAACCCCCTTCTGATTTTTTTCCAGTAAATTAGGCACATCTGTCATGAAATTCAGAGAAACTCGGGGCAATAGTATTCAACTGCATTTTTTACACTGTATCCACGTTTTAGTACACCTCCTTCAAAGGTGATCATCAGACTTTTTAGGCTGACACCTGTTTCATTACTTGCACCCACATGTACCCACAATTACATCTGCATTGAAAATAGAAATTAAGGAATTGCATTTAAAAGCTGCCACAGAATCTTAGGCAGTGTTAGAGATGCTAAATAGGCCACTGCAGCATTTGAAACTGAAATGCAGTGCTCTACCCATCACATTCAGGTTTTCCTCACACTAATTACTACCTCACTGACACCAACTTGTAACCATGGCTGGCTGAACCTGCTTTTCAGGGCTGATATGAAGTGTTTTCTATAGCCTTGCAGGTATTTTATTCTCTACTGTATTTTAGCTCAGGGCTTATAACTATTCCATTTAATCACATCTGAAATCCAAGTTCCTGCATTTATGAAAAGATCACAGGGAATGAAAAAAATTTGAATAGATCAAGTGATGTGAATATGCATGGACAAATCATTCTCTGTTCTTCTCCTGTTCCTTTGGTAAATGGGTAGAGGAGGAACATAAATCATTGCTCAGCATGAATTCAGCCAGCTCATCCTGACAGGCTGAAGAAAGAAGAAAGGGGCTGCTTCCTTCAACTTGGCTGTTTATAGGGGCAAAGACCAAACAGAATTTTGACCCATGTAGAAATTTATCTTAAAGTTGAATTAATTTAAATTAGAGCTGCTCTTTTCCGCTTTTTCTCGCAGATTTAAGTGCTAAGATGATGCACTTTACCCCTTTAATGGAACAAAATGCATATATTAACATTACTTACAAAAAGCTTTCCTGAAACAAATGTATAGCTTAGATCTGGGCCTGAATTGTCCACTCTCCATTTACAGAAGAAGAAATTTTCCAGGAAAAAATAAGAAAACAAACAAACCACAGTTCTCATAATGCTTTATAAATGTGGAAAATTAAACAATTCAAAAAACATTTGTCAGTAAAAGGTAACACAAAATACTACTTTTTTTTTGCTGAATCCAAGAGAGAAGTATGAAGGAGAGAAATTTAATCCACTGCAAGAAAGAAGAAACAGTAACTTTTCAAAGCTTTTCAAAATATCCCAGGTGATAAGAAAGTTGTCTGATTCTTAATTCAACAGGAAAGACTGATAAGAAATACCTGTTGGCAGAAGTGCATTATCCTTAAAATTTCCTAACCAAACTTTCTCCACCTTCCCCTAATTCACTGTTTTCTCTTCCAGACTCAGAAACATCATGAGTGGGAACTGGGCTCATGGTACAAAACAATCCTGAATGTGTTTCCAGCATTTCTCCATTCATACCTCCCAGTCCAACAAGGTATTTCATAAGGCACACACAAAGCATGGAGAGAATCTTCCTGAAATTAATTCTCCCAAAACCACATGACACGTCCACATCTAAGAACTGTTATGTTTCACAGCACATTCAAATGAGATGCCCAAAAAACTATGAACTAGTGAGCTTTACTGAGTGAAAAAATAACACAAAAAATGCATCAAAATAAGTAAGAATGGCACCAAAGATGCTCCAGTTGGAATAAGTAAGTGGGCATTGTCTCTGTGAAAAATGCAGAATGACTTTAACACATGATTGCCAGCACAGCTTTAAAACTGGTGCAGAAGTACTCTCACAGCATGGGAAATACATTTTGCATGCTAAATAAAAACTGACAAAAGATGTATATGGCCACACTGTCAGACTGTTCCTTGCTGCCAAAAGCCAGTCTGCTGTCAAATAGATTATGTTCATTTGGCCTTTGGGAATGGTGACATCTTCAAATTTCAATTTCAAAATATAATTAGGAAAAGCAAAAAGAACTCCACAACATTAAAATGGCTGGAAGAGGAATTCCTTGTACAGAATACTTAATTCAGATTTTTTTTTTAATTTGGTGTTTTACTGGAAAACAATGAAGCAGTTAGAGATTGGAACATACCAAATATTATGCCAGTAGTGCACAGACCTGTTGTCCTCAGAAACTCAAGCATTTCAACAGAAAAGAGGGCAATCCTTGTGCAAGTCAGGGCACAAATTAAAATACCCAACTTTAGCCACAAACCCCCTCAATTGAGAGCAGCCACACATCATGGAACATATTTCCACTCATGTGTTATGGAAACATCAGAAAGTGAAGTGTGATGGATAAAAAAAGTAATACTAACTAAAAAAAGGTTTTCCACAGAGCACTCTGCTTTTCAGTTTCTCCATCTAGGTGACAACAGGACTACAAGGATTATCTGATAATGCACTAATTTTTTACCTCAGAAAGCAAAGATAAATGTTGAAATACATTTGGAAAAAAAAAAAAAAAAACAAAAAAACAGATGGCTTTAAGTGAATAACAGATTCACTTAACCAAACATTTTATTTCCTGTATCTTGAATAATTAACAAAAAAAGTGTTTACCAACAATTATATAACAGCTTTTATAGTAACACAAGGAGGAGAAAAACATTTAGCACTGAGTCTCATAAATAATTCAAAAGGTCTAATTTACCATAATCATGTCTGGCATTTATCTTCAGTAAATAATGTATTAGGCATATACTGTGCACTCTTTCCTACAGTAGCTACTAGAGAGCATTAGGAACAAACCCATCTGTGTTTAGCATTCTGTAAATCAGGCCAGCTCTTGCATGCATAAAATGATTGCTGATGAAGCCATTTACCTATGCAATGCTAGAAATGACATCTTTTAATGTAAAATTAAATAAAAATTATAGAAACTGCAATACAGATGAGGGTTTTTTGTGTACCATAAATATTCATATCTTCCCAACTGAGAAAGCATACCTCTGAAACCATAGGAACCACTCTAGGAAAAGAAGTTGGGTCTTCCACATTCACTGTGCCATTGACAGGTTCATTTGCATAAGAGCAAATTAACATCTCAAAAGCCTTCTCTTTGCTAACATTTTCAAGAAATCACCCACCATTACAGTGAAACCACTGCAGCTACCTTGGCACAACAGAAATGTGACTTCTGCTGTTCTCCAGGCTCAGGGTGCTTTTGTTTGCTTAAAGCACCACTGTCCCAGCTCCTTCCTTGCAGACACAGCTCCAGTTCCCAAAAAATGCCAGCATACACACAGCCATGGCCAGGTAATGTGGTTTTCCTCAAAGCTTTCAATTACTTCCTATTTTTGCCTGTTAAATCTGAAATTACTTAAACTTCCTGAAACTTGTGCATTTTCTAGTAACAGAGAACTTGAATTTGTCACAAATACATCTCCCCAGAATTCAGGAATTCTCTAATGCAGCTACACTCAAACTGATCAGCCACATCTGCACCTCACCTGTCAGTCAGAATACAGAATACAGCATACAACCTGTGTATAAACAAGGATTATGGGGTTTATAGCTGGTTTACAGCTCACTTCCCTGTTTGTTTGAGGGTTTTTTCAACTTTTTGCAATGTGTTTAACACATATTCAAAATAACATAAGCAGAATCTTTCAGAACACTGGGCATTTTACTTCTTTATATGAATTTTAGTGCTGTGTATGCCCAGGACTTTGTAACACAATTCTCACATTCTGGAACATATGTACTTTAATGAAAAGTTTTATATTAATGATTCTACTAAAATCAAGATCATCCTTTCTCACAGAAATTTAGGACACTAGGGAGCTAAATTAAGGGATCTAGTGCAATTTCACACATCTCAAGTACAATCTGAGAGATCTCCAAGAAGCTTACATTAAGCACACCATGGAGCACACTTAGTGGGATTTTCTGTCATTTTCAGGCACATTTATGTTAATTCCTTTAGATTACCTTTATTCCCTATGCAGGTATAATAAACACCAATACACACCACAGCCTCCTAGTCTTATTTCATCATTTCACCATTCAAAAGAAAGGTTTTTAGTTGCAAAAAGCAGTTAGAATGTTTCACTTTAATTATAGCATATTTTCTTGTGTGATCCTTTTGTTAGGACTCATGTCCCCAATAGCTGCACTTTACACATCTCCTGGGAAATGAACCAGCCAACAACAAGAACATTTTCAAGAACTGCTGCTTTTTTCATGTTTCATCACTAGACCAACCATCTAAATTAGCTTAAAAAGTGAAAAAGCCAGTGCAAATTACCAGAATAATTTTTTATTTTCTTTCTACCTGTATGTTGAGAGCCCATGGGAAACTGGAATACCTGTGCTCCTCAAACTGTGTGTCTCAGTTTCTTCAAGGCTCAGGTGCAAACAGGTCCCTTTAGCATGACTCAGACTGCAAAGAACAGGGCACCAGAACATTGCTGAGCAAACCCCCCAAGGACAAATCAGCAACTCAGCAGAAGGCAAAGCCTCAGTAGCAGCTCAGCAGGATGGAGGAAACCTTCCTGGAACAAAGTTCCAGTTACAAAAGGGATGCATGAACAAAGATGGCCTGCTAATTATCCTGGCATTCCCTGTCCCTATTTTTCCTGCTGCCCAAAACTGTAAATTTTCCTTTTAACATCAAGGTAATAAAGTTTTGTGGGGCCAAAGCCAGCATCTCCAGTGGGTTAAGACCCCAGGTGAAAGAGACCTGAATTTAACCTTGTTAAATATAGAACATTGGCACATAATAACTACCAGACACACATGTTGAAAAAAACCTCCCACCAAAGGGAAAACCACTGTTTGAATTGGAAAGAAATTCTAATTATACTTGCTTACTGAAATCCTTAATCTCCATAAAGATATCAAAGAAGGATATCTTTAAAATGGAAATACATATCTTCAGCAGTAGAATAAATAAAGCAAATTATATGACCCTTCTGTGTCTTGTCTGTAATCATGCCTGCATCAAACACCACGTGAGGAGAGCTGCACCCTCACTCTGACAGAAGGGCCCTCGAGAACAGACAGCAGCAAATAAATACAGGTGCTCCAAAGACTCTCAGAGCAAAGAGCATAAAGGTAATTTATAGAGATACTGTTGAAGGCAGAACTGCTCAGCTGACACGGTGTAATTTAATCACACATAATGCCATAGCAAGGTTTCCATCAAAATAGCTTTCAGTCATGAATCTCAACCAGCAGAAAAATCCCCATTAGTTGTAAGCAGTCCCTTAACACTTCCTCACTTGATTTACCTTTAATTGTCAATGCCAATTAAGAAGCTGCAGCTGAAGTTCAACTACCAAACATCCACAGTGAAGAAAATCCTTCCTGTAACCTGGATATTTCACCTGAAGCCATTACATATGAGCCAAATAAAACTGCAAACACCTAAGTGAGTACATGTGAAAGAATACAAATTGCATTTTTCCATCATGGCATTATATAAAGTCAAAGGTTTATACCCAGCTTCAGCCTCCTGGTCAGGAAAAGAATCACTTTCCCAGTAAAAATGCCTACTGTCACTTTGTCCAGTCCAGATAAAACCTAATTTCATATGACTTTGCCCCTTACATGGAAATCACATGCACATATCCAGGCATAGTTTTTAGGACTAGGAAGGAAATACATAGAAATATTATTACTATAGCAAACCTACTGTTTATTCATCACCTTAATATTACTTTCTGACTTCAGTTTAAGTTGTGTTGTTGTATAACAGCTGGACATAAATGTGGTCTTACTCAGACTGGAGAAAGAAGTTAACATTTGAACATAAAATGAGTTCTGAAAGAGGAAAATATGTTAAAATGTCATTTTAGCAATTATCACAATATGCTTCTATGCATCTGCAAAGGCTGCTGGAAATTAAGCACATTAACAATTCAGTCAGTAAAATATTTTGTTCATATAACCAGAACTCATCACCAAACAGCTCTGCAGAATGGCATTGCAAAATAGACTATACATTCTAAATGAGATTGTTTGAGTGCTCCTTTTATCACAAAATCCAATTTTATCTCTGTCTCATTTAATAAAAAGTTTTTGACAAATACTGTCAACATTTATTATATTTGTGAAATAAAAAAAAATCTCAACCTGCCTTCTTAGCAAAGACAGAGCAATAAATGAACTTACAGAACTGACACAGCACTTTCTAGTTGATATTTTTGTTAAATGACAGCCTCAGACATGCTTCCTGGTTGTTTTAGGAAAGACAACACTTAAATCAGACTGCATTAACAAATCTAATACGTGCAAAAAACATGCTCAAAACTTGTGACTTCGACACAACAAGGGGAGCAACAAGGATTCAGTGATGTGCTACTGGATTTCTGAAAAAGAGTGAGATACCAAGGAACACAATTTATGAATTCAATGTTTGTGAAATACACACAAACATAGTTTTCACTTTGGAATATAACTCTAGTTTTCTTTGTCAGTTTGATGTATCTAAGTTTTCTGAAATGTTTGACAAGAAATTAGCTTTAATAAATGCTCTCTCATAACCCTGAACTCCTAGAATTTCCATAGCAAAACAGTATCTGCTAAATTTCCTTATTCATGACTGCAAATTTCAAGCTGTTTGATGCCTTTTTAAAGGCTTATTTTCTGGGGGGAAAGTTATTACATATAAATTGAGATCTGATGGAAAAGTATCTATACCAATTTCATGATTTTAGAGCAAATTCTGAAAGTTGGTCAACTTCAAGATTAAGAACTCGTGGAGGAAGTGGATGGAATGTTCTGGTTCTCTCTCTGTTCCAGCCCATCTCTTGCTTTAAGGGGACTGTCTCACAATTTTTGATGGCTGTGGACTGGCAAAAAGGAAATATTTCCTTTAGTCAATAGCCTAGAAGTAAATGTAATGGACAGGACATCAAGATCAGTCACACAAGCAAGGAACTCAAATGTGGCTTTTACCTTTCTCACTTTGTATTTTGAAGCTTCATTTCCTCTTCCTGCTTTGTCAAAAACAGTACACCTTGCCCTTCTGAAGATTGCTTGATATTTAGAGGTAAACTGACTGTTTCTCATGCAATCATTAACACAATATTAATTTATTTGGACTCAATGTAGAGAGCTTCTATCCAAATTACTGTTTTCTTTTATGACAATTCTTCAGAGAGCTTACCATAAGATAACAAACCCAAATCTAAAAACCCTTCAGGATTTAATTAATAATTTAAGCCATAATTCTTCTCTTGCTATGGTAACATTATTACCATATGGTAGTTTTAATATATCTGTTTCACTTCAAAATCTCCCATTAAATAAACCACTATTTTATTTAGCTATTCATAAAATGGCACAGAAAAGGCAATATCCTAGTTTGCACTTTTCCCCCAAAAGCAAGAGTAAATGCAGTTGGGACTGGAACAGATGCTGTGGTCTAGTCTCATTCAGTGCAGCTGTAATTATATAATTTTAGCAATTAATTCTGATTGAATGTTCTGGGATGATTGTACAGAAAGTGGCCTCGTGCAATTCGCTTCCTCTCTGCACTGAAACACTGAGATGGCAACGTTTGCTCTCAGCAGCCTGAATAAAGGACAAGAAATCCTGAAAACTCCTTAGGATTTAAGTGATAACTTGAAAAGTCCAAGCAAAGCAGCAGGCACAGTTTCCACTCAAATCCTGTTGAAAAAGAAAGAATGGCAGAGTACAGCTCTCTTATGTATCAGGGTAAAAATGAACTTTAGATTTCTGCCAGAGCTCAGTTATCTATGAAAATGCAAGAGAAGAGTGAAGCAGAGGAACTGAAGAGTTTAAATCTCCCTACTTAGTTTAAGTTACTGATCATCCAAATGAGTATATCTACTTTGTGTTCCAAACATCTGAAATGAATGAGAACTATTTCAGAGATGGGAACTAACACAAAAGAATGGCTTGCAAAAGTTAATGTTTGAGCAAAAGACATAAGGATAAAAGAAATACTATTTTGGAGATTCAATAATTTCCTTAAGAGCTTTCAAATACTTATAGGATCAAACCCATTTCGTGCAGTTTCTACTCCAGAGGGAAGTCTCTATTTTCCACAAAAATTAATGATTTCACAGCATTTTCTGAAAATCTTCAATTTGACTGTGAATTAGTTTTTGCAGCCCCAAGTGGAGTGCACACTGTTCATGTTACAAATTATTTCAACAATAGAGGCTGCTTTGCAGTGGTGCTACACAGCAATAAACTACTTTGAGATCCACTGTCTCTACAGTTTTAGGGTTTGCTTTTATTCCCTTGCATCAAATTCATTAAGCCACCTTGATTTCAGACAGAAAGTTTCAGAAATTACAGAAAGTAGGAATAAGACCCCCAAAAAGTACCTGCTATAGAGCTATTTACAGAAACTTATGTGAAAAATTGTAAATCAGGATGATGTCTGCCCTCTAAGGAAACAATTATTTAGATATTTCCATCATAGATATTCATGACATACCCCTGCAAAGACTTCTCCTCCTATCAGTGGGAACACATTCTTCACATACTACACTTTCCTTTCCAACTCCAGAAACAAGACAATCATCTGAGGGGTAAATATGAGCAATCTCTCTGTGAAATAACATCCAAGCTCTGAAGGCAGACAGTGAGAGGCAGCCACAGCCAGTGTGATTCCTGTGTTCCCAGAGCACACGTGGCAAGAGCATCCCTCAGCTCTCACACCTGCCTTTGGAAATGCTTCTAAGTTAACTTGGCAACATTCACTCCTAGTTGTGATCTCATCAATTGCATGTTTAAGATTATAAAGCTCACAAAACCACATCTATGAGTGTGAGCATACCTGCATTTCTCCCCCACAAAGGTTTAAGTTCTCAGTCCCCAGTCTGTGTTAACTTTGGCTGTAATGATTAATAGCACCACAATAATTGGTGTCCAGTGTCTATTCATCACAGGGGTTCCATTCCTTCCTGGAGTTCCTCTTTATGTAATGAATGTAGGACTTTCACATTGTACCTGACAGCTTGATTAATGATGCTACTGTTAGTTTCTCACACAATAAGCACAGCATAAGTATTGTAGGTGTCAGTTCGGCCCAATTTCAAGTCGATTTACTGCTCTTCACCATTAACAAAGGGTAAAGGAGGTGTGCATACTGTAAAGTATTCTTTTAAAATTGGTTTTAGCTGTGTCCATTTCTGCTTTTTTAGCTATAAAGACAAAACACAAAGAAGCTACTGATACCTAATCAGTAGCACAGTTTATTTGGAGCAGCAGATCACAAGCTATGCTGACCATGTAGCAAAGATTTACTATGACAGGTTACGTTTCTAATTTTCTTTTTAGCTGTTTTACAACAAAATAAATTAATTTAAAGCAATAAATAAGAAGGAACTGAAGTGAAATGGCACAAGAGCAAACATTCAGCCATAGAACTCCTAACTCATGAAGCCTTTCATATGCTTCAGCATTCATAACTTCAAAGTGCAAACTCATTGTAGATGGAGGCTCGTGCATCTGGAGTTCAAATCTAATCCCATATCCAGTTTTGTCAGTGAATCTGGCACTTAATAGTGTCTTCACACAGTTTTTCTGATGTAAATCGATTTGTCTGGGCTAAGTAAATAGTCACATTAACAAATTATTTTATCAAGGAATTTAAAAGTAATTGAACTAACAAATATAATCTACAAATGACACAGCAGATTACGTGAGGAACCAGTGTGGTTCCTCAGGTGTGCTTGATATTGCTGTCAAGTGCCTGTTTTATTGTCTTCCTTTTATGTGTACTGAAGATGCCACATCCAGTTCAAGAGACAAGCACTGTAAATAAATCATTCCTTTAGCCTTATGTGCAGAGATCAGAGATTTCTCCTGCTAGAGTGGTACCAAAATTCACAATAGAGAACTAGGGTCACACACTGTATTCAACAAGGAAACAGCACACAAAACACACCTGGAATGGAAAGCAGAGCAGCCAGGTTATTTGTAAGAGCTCCAGTGACACATCTGAAATTGTTCCTGTCCAGCACAGGAAGTTCTGCCTAAACTCCTTCGCCCTGAAGCCACCACAATTTATGCTGTCACCCTTAATTAGCATAAATGAACAAGGTATGCTTGATGTAGCCTACAATAATCATTATAGACACAAGAACAGTCACACTGGGTGATCACAATATTCACTGCCAGTGTCCAGCAGCAGATGCTTAAATGCTATAAAGAGCAAAGCAGTAGGTGTTAATATGCTCCACATATATTCTCCCAGGCATTAAAAATCTGTGATGTAAGAACTTCAAGATAAAAGTAGCATCTGCATCCATTTAATTTTTAATGCTCTTTGGTAAACTCTTCCTCTGTGCACTTGCTTAATTGCTTTTTGAACTTATTTATACTTTGGCATTTCTAATATCCCACGACAATGAATTGCATAGATTAACTATGTCTAATGAAAACATCTCCTTAATATTAAAACTTTTAACTGAATTTCATGTGATGCTTTTAAACTCCTTTGTTAAAAGAAACTATGAATAATTTCTTGATCACTTCTTTCCTGTCATCAGTGATTTTACACAGCTTTCAAACTATCCTTCCCCTGCTTTACATTTCTTCTGTATGCTGGTCTTAATTTCACCCTGCAAAGGTATCTTGTACATCTCAGCATATTAAAGATTTGCCTCTACCTTTTCTCATCCTACTGACACCTTTTTGGGATGGAAAACCAGCCCTGCATATTTTATTCAAGATTTGAGTCCAACGTGCACTAATAGACCAGCATAATAATTGGTTTCATTTTGTTCCATTCCCAGCAATTCTTACTGTCCTCTTCTTCATCTTGGACTTCATGCACAAAGCACAATTCTACAGGACCCAGCTGCACCTCCAAACTCCCTTTCTGTGTGAAACAGATATACTTTTTATGAGAATGCAGAGATCAAGGCTGACCATGTCATTTGCTGAACTGAGCAGTGTTTGTTTTGCAAAGCCTGCAAGATTCAGCTCAGTGTTGGAAAGCAAACACTGAGATTTAGCCAAACACAACTGCAATGTGGCACTCCAGTGTTCTGGTTTTTCAGCCAACTCCTGGACTTTAAGAAACTGTAGCTACATGAATTAGGTCATACTGAATGTACCAGGAGATATTGGTGGATTGCAAAATTTCTCTATTACTCTCCTTTCCAATTTTAAGGCATATAACCAACTGCACATTTAAAATTGCTCATGATCACGTGGATATTATCCATTTAACTATATTCCTTGAAGGAGTTATTGCTTTCAAGAGTAATCTTAAGCTCACAAAAGAAAACCTTTGCCTTTTAAACCTTTCAAATTTAAGAATCCACTAAAATATACCATCCTGAGGAAGAGTACTGTTTCAATTCAATTTTTAAATATAAAATATGACAGATTTCAAAAATTAGAAGTACCAAGTAATACGAAGAGATATTTTTAAGCTCATTTCAAATTCTTTCATCTTTTCATTCACTTACTCATGCAGCTGATGGGACTCACTCCACAATACCACTCAGTTGCTAGGCCTTATTTCCATTTCTATAGAGTCATATCTTGCATCCAGAAAAAATAGCAAAGGATTTAAAATATTACACAAAATAAGCCTGATTCTTTTCTGCACATGGTCAACATCTGAATGGATCTCACTTCTAGAGCAGACAATAAAGAAGAAATAAGAACAACTGATAATATGAAGAGACCAGGACAGGACAAAAGCACTGTGATTATGGCTGAATACAGAATGTCTGATTTGTGCAAGCAGTGCTGTAATTCCATGGTACCACTCAAATTCAATGGCTGATACAGCTAAAGATGTGAGTCTGGCAACAGGCAGCAGCTCTGGGTATCTGCTGCTTTAAGCTGTCCTGGTGTGCAGTACCATGGACACTTCCCTGCTCTTTGGCCAGAGTTTACACGTTAAAATTTAAGCAAAAAAAAATAAAAATGAAAACATCACCTCAAGTGATTAGGAAAAAGGAAGATCAGCACATTTTCTTTTTTAAATGAAAACAGTTTGGTTTAAGAAGGGCAAAGACAAAGGAACAAGTGATTGTCCTCAGAACTATTTAAATTGTGCAGGGCTTCTCAAAGTCAACATGATGGCCTGGTAAGAGTCCTCTGTTCTTTCAGCTGCAGCATTCTCTGCACACATACCATTAAATGTTTAAAAAGCTTTTGCCCCAGCAAAGAATTTCTCATTTTAGTCAAACACTGAAAGCTTTATCAATTTCTGATACATAACACAAAGAACAAAAATAGGATAAAGTGGTGTAACTACATTTTGGAGAGTAATATTTTGGGGCAAATTCCCAAGTGATGCAAGATAAGTTTTAGGAAGTCCTACTAAAGAAGTGCCTTCAAAGCTCTTTCCATCTTTAAGAGATACCACAGGAAAACCACTCTGAAAACTTATCCCTGGCAGAGCTGTCTGTACCATACAAAGGGTTTCTTGCTTTAAAGTTTGCCCAACACTCTGTAATTATTACAGACTTTTCCACAGATGTCCACACTATTTAAGTGGCTATACCAACATAGCTCAAGCACTGTATCACACATCTTTTTTAAAAATATATAAATATTTCAGAAAGAATAGATTCCATTGGCAAGTGAAGAACACCAACAGCATAACCCATGAACATTTTGAATTCTGCCCTGCAATTTCAAGTTACATTTCCTATATTCTGCAGTCTTCTGTTTTCAATGCCAGCAGCACAGTCACGTTTCCTTGGGTTCACCAAGGACTATTAAGTGAAAACCTCTTTTCCCCCTGTAGTGCCAATCCTGGAAGGGCTCTGACTTCATGGTGAGTTGGAATCCTGAAGAGGAAAGTTTTTCTGAGCAGTGGTAATTTCCTTCTTACAACAGAAGCCACTTTATAGCAGACCCATAACTTCACCAGAATGGTGAGAATTTTTACAAAACCCAACCCTGTGCTTCAAAATCTGTTTTCTTCCCATAATACTCTACATTAAATATTCTCTAAATTTAGTCCCATTGTTCCTTGAAAAAATTTAAACCACTAACTTGATCTGTCATGTACACAATATTAGGCCTAGAGCACACCAAAAGCTTCTTTCCCAAGAGAACCAAACAGTAATAATTCCCAGGTCATCCTGGGGGGCTTCTCAGCCCCCCACACCATCAGGCTATTTTGTGGGGATATAATGTATTCAGAAACAACAAGAAAAATTGCTTTACAGAAATTAAATGGTATCCATTAGAGACAACTTTTCAGGAGAATGACATTTTGTGAAAAGTTGGAGTTTAGTTATTAGTGATAACAGACCCTTTTGTACACTCAAAAATATGAAACAGTGTGTCAACTATCTATGGTGAAAGAAAACTTTATGGTCTGTTACAAAAGACAGCAAACAAATATGGCTAAGCCTTGCTCTGCAAATACAACTGATTTGAGAAGCCTCTCCCCAGTTTTGAGCCATGTGAAATGAGCTGAAACCCTGTGCCACTTTCCCAGAACTGATCCTACCAGGCTGCTTTTAAGTTTAATCCCTTTTGAAGACTGTGGCAGGGAACAGGAGAAAGGCTCTGCTTTATGCTTTTCAAACACCTTCCCTCAATTTTCAGAAAGTACTTTATAAACATTAATGTGCCCATATCCACAAAACAGATAAGGAAAAAATTTAATAACCCTACATAAATAACTTTTACAAAGTTCTTTCAGCTGAAGCTGGTGTCTACTCACTGCAGTCACTGCCATAACACCAGCCAAGAGATTTCCTATTTTTCTGTCTCAAGACAGAATCCATAATGACAAGAAGTAAGCAAGAAAGTGCATTCTCATGAGGAGAGAGAAATAATGGATGGGGGGGTGGGATGTAGCATCATACTTGAACCTCTTATATCACACTTCCTACTCCTCCAAAATAGAGAAACAAAGCAAAACCCCCCTGCCCTTCAAACATTCCTTTTTATTTACAAATTGAAAGGCTGTAAGCTCAGACTTTGAACTGCTTTATGCAGTTATTGCAGTACAGTTATAGACCCTGTAACTGAAAGACTCACATGATCATGAGTTTCAGAACTCATGAATTTAAATTATGTGAAAGACATTACACAGTTTGACAGAAATTAAACTGCAAATAGAGAAAACACAAGACCTGTTAAATTCTAAATTTCAATTTAAAACCAAAATAAGCATAACTCCAAAGTTAAACTTTGTTTTAAAAAAGAAACCTCTAGATTTAAATAAAAACCTCAGAAGAGGTTACTTTGAAAAGATATGTGTAAACTAATTAAAATTATACATAGTAAAACTTCTTTTAATGCAAAGCCCACCTTGTTTTAAAGAGTTCCCCTTTCCAATTATCATCCATATTAAGAAATCAATTATCAGAATGCCCCATCATGCTTTGAATCAAAAGGCATGTCAGGTGCACATAACCCTAATTCATTCTTTCCTAAGAAAGTTTTGAAGGTTGATAATGACAATGCTAAATTCTTTCTGTGCCCACAACCAAGCAACATACAAAAGGGTCAACAGCCCTTTTCCTGACAGCCTGATGAACTCAGTAAATATTTAATTTCCACAATCCAAGCTACAATACTGCAATAAATTAAGAGAATTAAGTGAGTGTGTGAGGGGAGGTCCACTTGCTAACTGAACCCCAGAGTATCTTGGGGTGTGTGAGGATGAGGGGAAAAAAAGTGGGGAAGACAGTCCCTCAAGCTCCCAAATTGTAAATTACCATTTACTTGGTTTACTACATAACTGGTGATCTAAACCAATCCTTCTAGCTGGCATTGTCTCCTTTCTGGTGTTAATGACAATTACTGAATCCAGACACTGCATTTTCAAGGATCAGGATACTTTTCATTTTTTCTTCACTGGCTTTCAAGGTGTACAGCTACTAACCCAGAATGAGTTAAATAACACACTTTAGATTAATGTTATTGAGTGCAAAGTATTGCAGTTTATAGCTGCAATCCCTCACAGGGTATATGGGTGAAGGAACATGATAAAAGGATCCTGCCAATGGTCCTTGGGACACACAGACACACATGGTACCAAGAAGCAACTTTTCCAACCTTGGGCTTGCCCTTTGAAAAAAAAGATGGTCAGTAAAGACAATATTCATGCACAGAACTTGCACTCCCCTCTACCCTTCAGATCATTTATGCAGCAGCTAACAGAGATGGCAATCCAGTGCTACTACCCTTAACAGCATGGCAAGGACCTACTGCAGCTTTTTTTTTTATGACTACCTGAGCATGATGTTTCAGTAATTCAAACCAAATAATACTTTGCTCAAGCAGACTCTGAGTTTGACAGAAAGTTCCAAAGCCTGATGCAAAGAGGTCACATGATTTCTACTCACTTTACTTCTTGAAGTCCATAAATGCCTCAAAAACGCTGCCACACCAAAACAGCGTGACAAAGTCCCACTTTCAGCCACCCAGGAGCTTGCCTTCTCTATTAAGTTCATTTATCTGTTGAATGCATTAAGTCAGAACCACGTCAAAGCAGACATTTCAAGAACTCTGCATCATGAATTTCCCCAGTTCTCTCTGAAGAGTGAGAAGCTACACAAGCCTAAAGAGGCTGCCCAATTAACATTCCACTTAGGATCATCTTGCAACTGTGATGCATTTGTGCTATTTATATCAAGCAACTCATTCACTAGCATATACATTACTAGCAGATACTTGTTTTCCTTCTTGTTTCATTACTATTTTTTAGAGAGATTGCTGGTAGCAGCACACTCTGATCCTGCTGAGAACACCCACATGCTCCCTGTTCTATACAGTTGCTTCTGTAAAAGACGTAGACTTGCCTAAAACTCAGCTCAGGAAATAAATGTTAACAAGTTGTCATTCTTAATTCTTGCCTTCAAGGAGATCTTAGAACATGGACTTGACAGCTCTCTAGTTATGCTACACTGAGATCCCTTTATGTAATATCACTTAGTACTATTAGAACCTCTAACCAATAAGGACAAAATAAGCATAATTTCTCTTTCCTGGGATATTGAAAGCAAATCTTATGCTCATACTTCTTCCAAATATGCAGAAATAGCTTTGTAAAAAGAGGCCAATAAGTAGATTTGTGTATGTATTTTTATCATTGCATGATAAGTATAATGCTACAAAGGCATTTTTAGTGAAGGAGCTGGTATAGAACAACTAGAGGTTTTAAAAGTCACTCTCTGGCTGATTCCACTCTTCATGTAGAAATATCTGGAGAATGATCAGCAGCTCCTCACTCAGTTTCTGCTCACGAGGCCACCAGGGGAAGGAGATGAGCTCCCCAGCTGAGCTGGGTGCACTGCACTGCTGTGACTCGCTAATGGCTGCTACGTACAAGTAAAACTAATGAACATAATGAAACCACACATACTCCCTGCTATTCACTGCACCAGTAATGGAAGTAATTACTTTCAATTCCTGGTCACTGCTAGCACAACATACAGGTCCTTGAAGATTGCAGACTCATTCTTATGCTGCATCAGCCTCACAGAGGAACGTGGGCACATTATCATTTGAAGAGGCCTAACAATGGTCGGGGGATATATTCAACTGCTACTTGTATATCTAATAGGCACATTGTACAGCATCAATAGATGAAATTGTTCACATGCTTTTCTGTGAATACAAATATACTACTACCAAGAATGTCAAACAAATTAGAGCTGAAATAACAGGCGATACACACAAAAATGAATAGGAAGGACACGAACCACTCACAGAATAAAATGGACAAAGTAATAGAATTTGTAAGTGTAAATCTGCATAGTGAGCATTATACTTAAAGCCTCTAAAATTACTGGCAGCTGGGAGCACTACAGCATAAGTTTGCTTAGCTCCCCAGCAGTAGCAGAAAAGCACTACACTGCTGTTCATGAACTCCTCTGTAGACTCAGAACCAGCACCAATAGCATCTGGAGGGATAATGCAGAGCCCTCTTCAGCTGAAGGGTGTCTTGGTTTGATGCAGGATTGGAGTAGAATTCTTTGAAGCTTTCAAAAGGGCCCAGAAATTCCTGAAAGGAAAATGACTAATAACCACCACAGAAGTGATCAAAGACATTGTTGGCTTTGTGGTTGACATAGCATTATGTGAGAGCATATGACAACTCTAAGTGGTTTATAGCAGAATTATCTGCAGTGGCAAATTAAGATGCAATATGAAAGAAGTGTGCAGGGAAAGAGAGATTGCACAGTGAGAATCACACTGAGTGACGTGTCAGCACATGTACCCAAACCTCTTCCCCCTCCTCACCCCTTTCTATTGACCATACCCTATAATAACAATTCTTGTTCCTACCAAAAAAAAAAATGAAATAAGTAGATCTCCACCTACTGCCTCTCACCATTCTGCATTTAGTACCAGTAGCTATGGGTTGTATAAATAGGATGTCTAATATTGGGTTTATTTCACACTGAAATGTCTTCTTATCTGTACCCAGACTGCTCTCTGTACCCAAGCCATAAACCTCCAAGTCTTAATCATGAAGATACATGCTAGGAGCTTTTTATTGAGTTAATCTGTGGAAAGAGGGTGAAGAATTCAGTCTACCATGCAGAAGGTTCCCAGTAAGATTTTTCTTCATATCTCTCAATGTTGGAACAAATATTGAAAGTCCAAATCTCCTAAAACCAAAATAGTTAGTTATAAAACTCCTAAATATAACAATGGAGCTAGACACAAAACTACCAGAGAATATATTCAGGGAAAACTGAGGCTGTAAAATTTGGAGAGTTTAGATTTGAGTAAAAGAAGGAAAATGTAAAAGCATTAGGTGAAGAATAGAAGTTAGGTTTCCTCCTTTTGTATTCTACCTTTTTAAGCAAACACTTTTGAGGATAAAAGCAATGGGTGGCAACAAAAATCTATCCATAATTTTGTACAAATCAGAACACATGCACAAGAACCCCTTAATCTGAAAAACAGGTGCTTTTCCAGATGAGATTTTTGAGAGACAATAACTGCACTTGACAAGGGGATGTCTAGTAGCAGTAGTAGCTGTCTTGCAAAACCACTCATTTTGTGAGAGATCTTCCCCAGGACCTGGTTAAACCCATGATCAAATAATTAATTTTAAAAATGTGTTTGGTCTACAAAATACTAATAGCTAAGATACATCAGGGTTTAGGGATCCAGGCTTTGGTTCAGCCTCAAGTATATGTTTTATGAAATACTCTGACAAGCCAAAAGTTGTTAGTCTAATAAGGAAAAAAAATTCCAATTCATATACAAGTATGCTAAAAATCAACCCTGGATTCCAATCTGGAAAATAAAAGGCCAATGTACAAAAGTCAATACTATTCAAAAGCCTGATCTGCATGGAAACTTTATCTTTCAAATGAGAAGCTTATCCACTTCAGCCCTTCATAGTTTGCTCTCCAGATCATAAGATGATGCACTAGCACTGCAAACTTAGTTATTCAGTCTCTAGGATGCAAAATTATAGCTGCTGTCTCCCTTTGAAGGACAACAAATCTAACCCTGTAGAAATCTTTAAAATCCATCAAAAAGGACTCCCTGCTCTACCTTCTTAGGGTCTTACTCATGCTGCCATCCTGTGACAAAAACCAGTAAACGCAAGAAAAAAGTTCCACAGAAAAATCCCAGACCATTACCAAAACTCTTCTGAAATTCCTTCCCATTTTTTAAGCTTAGAATAAAGTCTTGCATTAAACATAAAACTTCAAAATACAATGCCTTAAAGGTCTGTGTAATTGCTTTACCATTTTCACAGTGGAAAAACTGACACTTCTCCTAATCTCTATTACAGAAATTGTCAAAAAAAGGAAGAAAAACTACTAAATAGGTCAAGCTAATAAAAGCTTATTATGGATGATTTTTTTTTTGTCTGCTATAAGGGTGTAACAGGTAACATTTCCTTGAAACACCTTTCGTTATGGCAGAGCAAGGAGATTAAAATTCTTCTCCTGACTTGATGAAATAAAGTACCCATAACACATGAAATGAGATGGAACTGGAAAATCCTCACATTAGGCTGAGCACTCCTGAAGATAGAAGCATATAAAGAGTTACTGCAAGTCAAAGCTTAACTGAATATTCTCAAGGTATTTTAATTGTTCCTAATGGTAATAAACCCCAGAAAGATAAGAGAGTTCAATGCGATTTGGTTGGGTTTTCTGCATAGACCAAGTTTATTGCATGAAAAAGGACTTTTTTTTTTTTTTTAAGCATCTAAAGCATCTATCATAGATGCAAGATGTTTAGGCAGGAATGCTGAAGGGTTCATTTTTAAAAGTTGAGAAGATAGCTCAGCTAAAAGTTCTGGCACTGGTTAAAGAGAACCTTCTGAAGGGTGGAATCATTTGCCTGAAAATTTGCATCTTCTTAGGAGGAGGGAAAATTATCCCGAGCAACCCAAACAGATTAATAAAATGGTAGAAAATGAAATATTGATCAGTCTGTACAAAGCAATATTTTGCCTGTTTTCATTTGTTCTAATTTGCTTGTTAATAGCCATCTATTGCTTATTATTCCACCTGGATGAGAAAGGCTCAGTGGAGAAACACATGATAATCTGAAAACAGGAACTTTTCAGGCAGCTCACCCACGAAGAAGCAGGGCTGAAGTGGGTGGGGGAGGAGGGGTTTGTCATTAATTTGATTCCAGGTAGGAAGGGTTAAATTTAATGAAGTCCAGGTAAAGATCTGTTCATAGACAAAGTGTGGTGTGGATTGAGAGCTGTACCCCAAATCTTCCCTGCTGGGTCTATTAGCCAGCACAACTAAGATCCCCTCATCTTTTGCTATCAGCCAACTAACTAAAAGCCAGCTGCTTACAAGAGAAATACATTTTCCTTTGGTGAGAGGAAAAAAATAAAGGACAGAACTATGCCTTGACAAAGGGCTAAACACCTACTGTTCTTACTGTGCTGCCATTCCCAGTTCCAGAACAGGAAAGCTGAGGACATGAGCACCAAAGAAACACTGATTTCAGACATTTGTCTACATGTCTCACACAAAACAGCCAGCACACATCAAAAAATAGGGGATATAGCATTAAAAGATCCCCCTTTGATTAAAACTCTGATCTTAATTTTATTACATTTTTAATCAAAAATTGCTTCCCTTTGAGCAGTTGCTTTGTATTCTATTTCAAAAGCATTTGTGGCAAAGACTCCTCAGAAGGCAGCTCAGCAGATTTGGGGCAAGACATGGTCACCCATGTCACAGCTGCCTCTACACCTGGCTCCCAGGCCAACCTACAAACTCCACTTCACCTCTCTATTTCATAATAGACAACTGTTAATATTTCTGTAGCACAACAAAGTAAATCCCTGTCCACAATTTCTGCACATTTCAGAAAACTAGAGTAAGGGAGGGTTTTTTCATGCCTGGACAAACACCACCTGCAATAGAACATCTTGCTGCAGTGCTGGAGTATTTTTATCTCTGCACAGGTAGAACAATCCCTGAATATATAATGAGTACATGGCAGGTGGGGAATCTGTATAGGTGTTTTTTCTTATTAGCCTTTTTGTTGTTCTCCTGGAGAACCATGTCATAAAAAATAAAATGTTAGCCCTGTAAACCTTATCCAAGCTTGGAATCATATCACAACTCTACTATATGGTTTTTAAGGACTATTTAGACAGAGTAAACAAAGAATAGACAAAACAGTGGGTCACTCATCAGTGATAAATTTCACCATCTCAGACAATAACTGTATTCAAAAGGCTCTGTATCTTTTTTTTAACCTAACCTTATAATGCTTCATACAGGTACAAAATACAGTCAAAAGTAATACAAGGCTTTCTGAGACTTTAGCACATGGGTTTTATGTTTTTTATATATATATATATAAAACATATCTTGTAAAATCTATCAACAACAATGAGAGAAATGAGAGAAAAGTTAAGATGGAACATGTAAATAATCCTAAAAATGGAATTTATACATGCAATCAAAAAAGAGGCATAAAACTACACAAATGGTGTTACTTTCTAGCACAGTAGTTAGCCTGCAGTTGTAAAATCCTGTAAGCAGTCTCTCTCTTTAAATGAAGGTGGTTGCCATTAAAAAACAGCCAACTAGATCAGTGTCTTTCTGCAACTATAGCAAATCATGACCTTGAGCTGTTTCATGCACAATGAAGAAGCAAAGAATAATTTACACTTTCCAAAAGAAATCACAGTCTACCACCAAGGAGAAGTCCTGGACTAAATGCAGTCAAAACCAAGGGGCATTTAAGAGCCTGAATGGCACTGGCAGAGACAGAGAGGTCCATGCTGACAAGGGATAGGGCAATAAAAAGGAAACAGCCTCAAGTTGCACCAGGGGAGGTTTAGATTGGATATTTTGGGAAAAAATTCAGTGGTCAAACATTAGCACAGGCTGCCCAGGGAAGTGGGGGAGTCACCACCCCCACAGGGATTTGAAAGCCATGTGGCTGTGGCACTTGGGGAAATAGGTTAGGGGTGGACTGGGCAGTGCTGGATTAACAGTTGGACTCCATGATCCTAAAGGTCTTTTCTGACCTAAAAAAGTCTATGATTTTATGTACATCAAAGTTAGCTTTTATATTTCTTCTGAGGTATGTTTTGGGGTATTTCCAAGAGCTGAGAAGGTACTCACAGCTTTACTACATATGTATGTATATTAAATATTTTAAATTAACATACAGGAGTAAATCTGAAAACAGGATTAAACAAACTGTATTATGAAAAAGCCAATTATCCAATAAGATCAGAAGTGTGAAACAAGGACAGAGGATTGGGGG
>VZRX01020464.1:102186-143973 GCA_013398075.1 Notiomystis cincta
TGGAAATTAAGTGTATTAGAAAGGAGATCAGAAATAAATGCTTAAGGCAAAAGATATGTTGTATATCAAGCCACTCATTAAAAAGAGAAAAAAGCAATTCCTTATCCGTGACACAAGGACAGAGAAGAGATGGTGTCACACAAGGAGTGCCAGCTCCTGTGGGAGGCAAGGAACAGAAGAACTAAGAAGTGCATATTTTGAAACCAGTAGGTGAGAGAATCTCATTTCATTGTTCCCCTACAAGAAATGGAATTCTATTCCAGTCACTTTTCCTTTTAGGCAATTAAACAAGGAAACAAAAGCCATCTTTCATTTCTAACCTTCTACCCACCAATGAGAAAAAGTAGAAATCAGCAAAGTACATCCATTTTTGCAGTAAAATAAATTACAGCTCGACTTAATGTGAAGCCATCAAGAAGATTTGTAATTACTCTTCATATTTAAACCATAACGTTTTTCTAGGCTGAAGAACATTTCCCCCTCAAACATTCTCCACCTCTTTTCCAAGAGAATTCAGTTCCATTACAGATAACAGTCTCATTACTGGGTATGACTATTGTGAATATAAAAGAAAACTACCAGATTGCAGATCCAATCCTTTTGCAATTTATACAATAGTCAGCATTCCAAGAACTGGTTTAAAGGCCTGCAAGGCAGCAAACAGTCTCAGGAGGTACAGACCTGCTCATGTAGCCCAGATATATGTGGAAATGGTTTTTCTACCTCAAGTACCTGCCAGTCAACATCAGTTCTTTTCTTCACTTTTCTTCTTTGCATCATTTCTCATCAGCAGTGATGATTTTAGTCCTAGACCCTCAACAGAGAATCTGCTGGGTTTTGACAGTAATTGAGCTACACAACACTTTAGGCAAGAACTTTTCATTAAAAGCTACCAAAAAATGACCTTACTTCAGGCACAAGACTGCAGAGGTGCCACTGACATCAACAGGCCAAGTGACTCCCACCTGCATTTGCCTGAATTGACCCTGAACTGTTGTGCATTCAAGTGTTATGGTAATTAATTTACTTTCAAATGAGATTGAAGTAAGAACATTAATCCTGCACACACCTTGTTTTCATTCAAGCTCCTAAGCCTTTGCAAACAGGTGCTATAAATGCCATGTAGATGGTTCTCTCTTTTTGACAGCAAAAGTTACAGATAATTGACCTGTTCAGCCATCTGGCTCAATCATTCATCCACTCCTACTTGTGATATTTGATCCCATTTCATTAAAAAAGAAACCCCAAGTTACAAAACAAAGAGTACCACACCTATGGAAACTCCACAGAAACAAATTTCACACAGAAGTTGCCATCAAAACTTTTTTAAACTGCAGACAGAGAGCAGAACTTTCCACATCTTTATACACATGGAAGGAGACATACCAGAACTGAATTTCATAAGGTTAATCACCAGGTCAGGGGCAAACTAGAACTGCAGGGTTTCTGAAGGCTTTGAAAGCAGGAGTATTATTTAATTCAGTTTAATGGCTGCTCCAGACAATGAACATATCAACATTTCAGCCAAGATGGGAAAGAATCACCTCTGCCAACTTACAGTTTTTAAATAATGTTGAAAAATTTGCTGTGAGTGAAGTTCAAGCAATGCAAGGCACAGTAGAGTCTGCCTGGATTTCTTGTCCTTTCAGTCACATCAGAAAACCGTAGACTTTTACAAGACTCTGGACAAGAAAATACCCAACAGGCACAGAGGATTTGTGACAAGAATGGGAATTCTGTACTTTTCAAGACATTATTATTTAGGTTGTGCATTTTACTGAAGATTCTTGAGAAGAGCTGAGTTAGCAGCTGGTTTTGTCTGACAAATTATGTTCAGAATAATTAGAGTTTTCACTAATTCGACTCCTGTATATTTATAAACCAAGATAAATAAGCAGCATGCAATCAGATAAATATGGTCTACATGAATAATACTGTACAGTAACATTTGAATTATTCCTACACATAAGTATAGGTCCCAATCCCTCATATAATGCTGTGTTCTGCCATCCTTTTGCAGACAAAATTCCCTAGACATCCTGCAATGCTGAGGAAGTTCTCCTGAACAAATATATATCTACATTAATAACGTGCTTAAGGTGGACTGGACAGGAGCAGTGCCAATTTATGAAGGTAGCTGAACTATATTCCTATTACACTGGGGTTTTACAGAATAAAGCACTTTGGCAAAGCAAATTAGAAATATTTTTAAAATGTTTAAGCATTCCAATTTTGTGCATCTGAGAAGCAAAAGTCAGAATTATGTCATTAACTAAACTCAGTTTAATTTCAGATGCCTTCCCTGGATTGAAATTTACATTTCTTTGCCTATAATTTCTTCTTATTTTTAGTTCTTGGCTGAAGTTTTAAATTATCTGGTACTTGTGTACTTCAAAAATAGTAAGTTTGACCTTCTATGACATATATATATATATATTTAATATGTTATTTAATAGATTTGTCAAAAATAATCACCAGAATAGAAATATTGTCTGGATTTCATAAAAAGGTATTTATTCTCCTTTTTTTTTTAAATGCAGAGAATAAAACCAACATATTCTTCAGTCATTCTGCTTCTTTGCCCCCAATGTTTTCCATTCTTCTTTGTTTTACTACCTTTATGTGTCCCTGTCCTCCTCTTTAGCTGGTTTTTGAGCCTGCAGTAGCCTCCTGATGCTGACTTCTTTCTGCAGCACTTGCCTCCCCCTCCATGTCAGAATTTCCCTCTGGTTTTGGACAGAATTCCCCCCACCTCATTTCCTGCCTGTGCCGCCCAAGGTACAACCAAGTGCCCTGGCTGTTACTGGGGATAAGAGACTTTCACAATGTGTAAAGTGCACCAAGAGATCCTTATGTATTTATTTTTCCTTTTAAAGGTTCATGCATCATAATTTAATGGAAAGGTTTTAAGAACAACTGTATTTGCATAACCTTCCTCCATTCTTAGGTATAAAAGTATTAATAAGCTATTACTCATTTTATTTCTGCATCCTTTTCTCAGATGACCAGTTCCTTACTGCAGCATTATGATTATAGCTGCTAAAGGAATGGAAAAAGACATTAATGGCAAAAAATTTCCAAAGGAAAAAAGCAATGGCTATAAACAAGGGGAAGTAAAAGAGGACAGAGTGGCAAAGAACACATGAAAATAAATTTTTATGGTAATTGAAATGTAGACAGAAATAATCAGATAGTCATAAAATGAAATAAAATTACTCTATTCCAAATTTAGTTGCATTTAACAATTATGAAATTGACTCTGATGAGAGTCTTATTGGTTGGATCTTACTTGGAAGAAAATCAGAATACATCAGAAAAAGTCTGAAGGATCCAGACAGGAAAAAGGAGTGCAGAACTGTGGTTATGTGGAAAATGGGTAATAAGAAAGAAGTACCAGCACAGAAAAAATTATAAGGAAAGAAGAAAAGGTTTGAAAATTTGCAAATTACTTTCTGATATCAGCAGAGCATATCACCTTGTATTCAAAGCACAGCAGGGTTTCATCCTCTGACAAAAAAAGGGTTCAATTTGACTTGCCAGTGCAATGCTATATGGAGATTTATTGCCAGCTACAGACACCAAATATCAACAACAGGAATAAGCGAGTTTCTATCAATTTTGTAGTTATTCAGGACTGTTACAGGAAACCATTTATCTTTTCAGTAGTGCAAGAAGTTATATTTAAATAGCATGTTAAAATTAATGCTTTGTAGCTCTCAGAGCTGATCCATTCCATTCCACTTCCCTCCATTTCCATATGCTGAGAGTGTTCTTCACCGGCCAATTCTCTCTATATGCTAAACTCTCTATGATGAAGCATTGCCCCTAATCCTAATCTCAAAGTTTTAAAGTTTAAGGGGAAAGGAAGTAGAACTAGACCCATTGTACACAGAAAATTAGGCAAAGATTCCTTCAGCTGCGGAGGGGGGGGAGTTTCACTTGCAGTTTTAATTTTCAATTTAAGGTTCTGGCATTCTACATGAAATTCTGCCACCACTGCACACAGGAGATCTGTCTGTGTGACACCACAGGGTAATTTAGCTTTGTGCTTGAGGACTGCACTGAGTTTTGGCCACCACAATTACAGGACCAAAGCAGGCCATCAAGAAATGGTTATCACAGCCTCAGGATAAAAGTCAGATATACCTATATACAGAAAATTAGAGTTGACCAACAGAAATCCTCCAGTTTTCTTTCATTCACACTCCTCTCCATCCCAAAGGTTTTCACAGGAAATGTCAGGGGGATGCCAGAATTCATCCATACCTCAACTACAAAACTGCATTGCAGTTTGCAACGAGAGCAGAAGTCTGAAATGTGAAGGGAGTACACAGATTTTTTTGTTTCATGCCATCTATATCATCTTTCTCGTTGTTCTTTGAGGAAGAAATGGCAGAAAACATTATAAAAGGCACAATGCACGTAGGGGGTAATAAATCTGCTGGATGCAGATAGTCAATGGCTGCAAGTCATAATCTAAAGCTTTGCTCTTAGCCTCCTACCAGTTTTCATTATCAGAGAAAATTGCTATTAATGTAACACGATAGCATCATGTCCAAACAGCTCGGCACTCACACATTTCATGCAGCTATCAGAGGATGAGAGACATTTAGCTTCAAGGTAAAGCCAAAGTTGGAATATTCCTGCTTTTTATCTTTGAAGCTTTGTTACTTTAGAAGATAATTATCTAATTTTGTGACCAGTGATGCTTTCCCAACACATCAAATTTTTTTGTGTGTGCTTTGAAAGTTAGACATGTTAGATAGCTTGACACAAAATATTCAAAGTATATTGGATAGCCAAATATTAAAATGGGACCTGGAGGAACACTGCATGCTGGGGCCCTGACCAGAGTTTTGATAACACATTCCAAATAGCATTTGCACAGTGCTTTTGCCTAACAGGCTACAGGCATTATGACTGCATAATTTTGGTTCCTGCTTTTTAGGAAAGCAAGTCAAATCCTTGTTTGTGTATAAAGGCACAAAGAAATCCCTTGACAGCTACTGTAGAGTAAAGTAAAAACAGACAATAAGACATAAAACCTTCTGCCAGCTGACAGATTATTTCTGTACAACACTAAGTTCACTTAAGATACTGGGGGTGATAAATATAGTAAAAGAAATGGCTAATAAAGCAACTGGGAGCTAAATGGCTTGTCTTAGCCCTAGATTAGAAAATAAATTCCTGTGTTACCATGACAAATTAAAAAGTCTTCTGTTCATGCAATCAGCTAAGTGGAAATTACTCTTGAGACTTCATAATTATGAGAACAGTTACATATTCCTATTGTGAGTGATAAAAAGCCCACCTGAATATCAAACAGCAGAGAGTTCAGTTTAAGAGTCCATAAAGCTACTGAGAACTATTTTAAAATAACAGGTCAGAAAAAATGTTGAGCTCTGATGAAGGAACTAAAAAATGCTCTAATGCTGTCTATGACTGGGCTGTCATGACAAAGTGTTGTGCCCTTCCAGGCCTTCCAGGAGATTATGAACATGGTGAACCAACTATGTTTGTGGAGGTAAAAGTGACACTCAGCACTCACATGGAAATGGGAGGTTCCAGCTCAAGTAGCTTCTTGTCCAGGCTAGAGACAAGCATTGGAACCAAGGAGGTTGTGGTACTGCTGTCCTTGAAGGTTTTGAAGATCAGACTCAAAGACCCAAGAAATCTGCACTGATCTTAGCTTTGATCCCACTTTGAACAGGAATTTAAAAACCTTCTAAATCCTGTTCCAGAATTATTTATTCCATGAGTCCAGAAATAATGAAAAACAGTTCCACAGTGGAAGACAGGAAGGCTTTGCATAGAGAGGAAGATGAGTGTGTGTTTCCAGAACCACTTTTGTGGAGTCATTAGTGTCAAACACAGAAGTCTCAATTCTTAGAGTATAATTAGAGCTTTTTTAATTCAGTATCACTATATTCAGAAAAACACTGAGCAAAGGAAATCTACTCAACTTGCACATTGTAGAGGAGTGGTGTCAACAGGACATGTAATCCATCACCTTCACAAAATTCAGAGAGGTCTGTCAAATCCACATTGTGAGAGCAACAAGGAAAAACATTTAATAAGACCATTAGGAGCTCTTTCACCCTTTCCTAAAAACTAAGAGGAATGCTCAAGGAAATTTCTGGCAGTCAGACATATGAGAAACTTAACTAATCAACAACCAACAGCATTCACATATTAAGCCCTGATATTCTTAATGAATTAGACACACACACTTCTCACTTTATGTTCCCAATCTTATCACGTAGATTAGGCCACCTTGTACTTTGGGTTGTTAATGGATCTGAGAACAACTTTTTCCTTCATCTTTTACTTTCTTAACTTTGGTGTTCTAAGATCTCAATTTAGAAGGATAAATAGAAACAATCATCTCTAATTGCCTCCTGTACTATAAAATTATTTACGCAAAACATTTGGCATCAGGCTCAGAAGAAAACATTTCTCTCTAGAAAATATGCCCATTTAAAAGCAGAAAGATTAAAATGAAAGATAAATAAGGTGGTTCAGAAAGAGACAGGGAGAGAAACAAAGACAACAATAAAACATGTCAAGTTAAGAAAAGTAAAAGCAAAACACACGAGTAGGAACAGGTACTTCCACAAAGAAAACACCTTCTAAGGTTTTATAAATCTCCTTTGATCACCTCAGTGAAATGCATTGGTTTAACTCTTTACAGTTCTTTCAGGAATCTTGACAGACAGAAAATACAGTTAGAAGAAATCACCTGTCAAACTCTCTTTTGATGAAGAATCACTGCCAGAGCCATGTGCTTTGAAGACTCCATCCAACCAACCAACCAGGCTCTACCAAAAGAAGCAAAACTTCTGTGCAAGTAATGCTTCAGAGAAATTCTCCTCAGGAATAACAACAGCAAAGGAAAAACTTGAACAGGCATCAATAGTTGTTGATAACAAAGCATTAGAACCTGTGGCAGGTACATAAGGAATAAACCAGATTTTACATCTGATCATTTCCTTCCTCCTCCCTGGGACATCCCAGGGCCTTACAAGCCCCACTGAAGTTCCATTATGAACTTCACAGTCACATTTAATCTAAGAACACCCTGAAAAGCTCACCCTGCTGATATCTTATCACCTGCTTGTTGCACCTGAAGTCCAACAAGAGATGATATGAGCAGTCTACGTCTTCTTCCAACAAGTTTAGTCTATTATAGTTGACATATTTATTCCTCTATAGTAAAATGATATTTTAATAAGTTTGTGTGCTTAAAAGGGGAGGGGGAAACCAACAAGGCTTCATCCAGCCTGGCTGCCCTGTACAGCAATGACAACTGTATTTATAACCTGTTCCTGCTCTGAAAATTGAAGGACACCCCAGCTATGCCTTGAGGAGATATAGACACAAAGATTAATAGCACATAGATACAGATATCAAAGAAGAAATACAATTACTGTTATTGATGATAGTCCAAAAAAAAAAGGATGTAGCTCATCTTCCTAACAATTAGGCAGTTCAACAAAGCCTAGATAATGGCCAGGAACCTGTTCTGAACAGCCAAGAGTTCCACACTACTCCAGGGCTTTCTCTCAGTAAAAAATAAAAAATAAATTGATATTAGGAAAGAATTAATTCTTGTGTTCAAAGACCAGTTCTTGTTCAGCTACCATGGCTACAGAGAAAAAATTTATATTTCCCTATTTTTGATGTGCTGGAGGCAGCATCCATATACTCCAATATGAAGGAGTGTCTGGAGCAACCATAATCCCCTCATGTCTTATATCATGGTCTTTAAAATCAGTGTACTGGTTATCATTTATTACATGGGTGACTTCACCTGGAAAGTCCTGGGAGACCTGAGGGCAGGATATTTTCAGTAATTATCTGGCTTTGGAATTAATCACTTCTGGAAAGGCAACCAAGACCCTTATCAACTTCTTTCCAACCATGATTTTTTAAAAAGTGTTTTTGCAAAGGCTTCCTTTTTAAATACAAATCTTGCAATTATTTGATCACACACTCTAATAAAGTACTTCAGCTTTTCACAAATTAACTTGGTGAATGCTAAACAGAATCATAAAAACATTCATGTAATTTTGCAAAAACATATGCAAAGAAAGCAAAATGAAACTTCCCAGGAACAACATATTAATTATTGTATTTCACTAAAATCTGTCAGTGAAGCCTCTACAGAAACTAAAATACCATCTACCGTATCAATATATAATTTGAGTTGTAAAATGTGTTAGCACCTATTATCAGCAACAAAAAACTGTCCCCTACAGAACAGTAATGACATTTGGAAGTGTGGAGTATTGATCAGCAGTTGCTTAAGAGTGAATCACCACTACAACACAGCATCTACTCATGCTCTACATACCTTCACTGTCGAGATCATTTGCATGGAGAGCAGCTCCTTTAACCTTGAAACGTAAGCATTTTCCAATACAGGATGTGAAAAAAAACAACCCTAAATGCATTAAGCAAGGGAATTAGCACTCTCTTCCTTTCAAGATCTGATGTTTTCCAGTTGGGTTGTCTGCTCAATAATTTCCATAATAAAAGACATTACTGAAAGTGCAATGCATGTACCATGAACTTACTAAAGCCATCTCATATTCCTCTTACACACCAATAACAGAATTTTTGTACCTTCAATAATACAAATAAGAGGATCACACTCTGCTTGCAAAACCCAGAAAGACACAGAACACACTGCAAAACAGAGAGTGCTGAGAGAAGCAAAACATGAATTCAGCATGGCTTTCCTCTTAGACCAAGTGAAATCCAAAACGTTTGATATTCAAGCTGATTTGACTACATTTTAAAAACATTACCAACACCAAAAGAATTATTGTTCCTGCCATGGCATTCAAACAGGAGAGGAAAGTACAAATCACAGATCTTTCAAGATGCAGTTCTAACTTCATTTTTCCAATACCTACCTACAGAAAAGGCAGAACTTTACTGTAAAAAAAGAAATAACTACGTTGTTTTTAGTTATGGAGAAAGAAAGAAGAAAGCATTCAAAGTTTGATAAGACTGATCTTTTCCTCTATAGCTCAACATTCTATCTGAAAGCTAGCATGGAACCCAGCAGGTTTTCCCACCATATACCTTAGTTTGATTCTTTTATTTTTGAACAAAGTTAAAATACCTGTCCAGAAGAATTTACATCTTTATGTCTGCAGAAAACATTAAATACTTCAAAACACGTTGAAATGCTCTGTACCTAGTTTGGCACAGGGAATAACCTTGTCATTCATGTACCCCAAAGATCTGTAGGAATTAAAGGGGGTGGAGATTCAAGTTCTGCAACTTCCACAACATCATTTGCATTAATCATCAGAATTACACTTAAGATTCTCAGGTGTATATTTCTTTTATTTTCTAAGGTTTTATTTTAAGTCAGTGCTAGGAGACACATTTTACAAAAACCAGACTTCAGGAGCCCAAATTAATTACCTCTGAATACAGTTTTTGGTAAGCTCTACACCTGGCTGATGTGGTTTTGAATTTGGGCTTTGGGGTAAGTGTCAGTTTTGGTTGGTGGGAATAAGGAGGTTCTTGCTTTTGGTTTGGATTTTTTTTGCAGAGGGTGGTGGTATTTCTTTTGATGAGGTTTTTTGTATATTTTGATTTACAGTCAACAGATTTTATTGATAATTTTTCCCTAGGAAAAAACAAGGAAAAAAATTCAGTATTATTTTTGCAGTTTTAGAATTGCTCAGCTGGCTGAAGTTTAAATTCCTATCCAAAAAGTGAGTCCATGCCTACTCTTTTAACCTGCATGTCCCAGTCCTACTTGGCCCTGCCTTCAAAGCAGCAGTTGCAGTGTCACGAGCAAAGAAACAGCCCAGAAAACCCAAAACCAACATAAGGCAGAATAAAAGAAAGGCAATTAATGTCAAGATGATTGGACTAAACTTGCCTAAGAATTTCAGTCACTATTATACAATTTAAACTAAAGATAGATGTACTGTATGAATCAGACCCACCAGCTGAATGCTAATTGATCTAAATCACCCCTATATTAGTTTTGCACTGACATTTCCACAGTTGCAAGAAAGTGCCAAGATACAGCAGCCCACCCCAGGCAGTGAGATAAAATGCAATTCTGCATCTTTAAAAGCAGGAATGCTCTCCTGACAGAAATCCCTGCTCTGAGAAAACAATGATTTGAGAACTCCCAACACAGTGAAGGATTTGTTGAAAGGAGCAGGCAGATGCAGACTCCAACCTGCTTCAGACCAAGGCAGGCAGTGCTTACATAACACTGAGGGCTCCAGCAGACAACTTACATAAGGAAAATCTGAGGGAGCCTTAAATGAGCTTCTCAGGAAGAAACCTTTGTGTAAGGACCAAGAAATGAAGCGTATTTTCACCTGGAAACCGTTCCTACGTTTGCAATAAAATAATATTGACTATTCAGGAGCAAATGAATTATCAAAGCTCATAATACTTCAGGAAAAAAAAAAAAAAAGACTAGACTCATCAAAAGGAACCTGAGAAAGCATAGAGCACACTGCATTTTCACACAGACACTGCACTGATGTAAGAAGAGCTTTACTGTGTAACAACAGCATTCCCCAAAGCCTGTTCTCCAAAACTCTAATTGCAGCAGCTGAAGTGAATATGTTCCTGGCACCCAACCCCTGCTTTGCATCCCATATTTGAAGCCTGGTTTGCCAGTGGGCAACGTTCTCACATTCAGTACAGGACCCACTAAACACAGAGTGTTTACAAAAGAAGAAAATCTAAAATTTCAGGACTCAAATAAGGCAGATGTTTTTTGACAGTCTAAGGAAAAAAACAATACCTAAGAGAGAATTAAAATCTGAGTCAATTCTTAGGTCCCAGTAGAATTTGCTAAGTAGATGAAGAGTATGAACCTCAAGAAGCCTCTCCAAATCTATATGACAGCTGTAAAACCTCCAGAAATCAGACAAATTAGGAATAATACTGTCCTATTTGCTTCTGGATGTTTTTTAATACACTTAATGGTCTTCTATCTCTTTGAAAGCAAGGAATAGAACATTTTTTAAGTGCTAATTCTACTTAAAACTTCATCATAATTTCCAAAATTATTTACTGAGCTATTATTTTCCAAGCAATTTGAAGCATAAGTCATATATCCCAGGTACTTCTAGGAGGCACAACAAAATACTTGGATAAAATTATCATAATGACATAAAATAATAAAACATTCAATTAAGATATGGGAAGAAGTGGGGGGGGGGGTTAAACAAAATACTTTCTAAAAGCAGCAGAAATATTCTTACACATCTTTTCCAAACTCATGAGGACACCAGTGCTGGTCACCCAGTGATGTTCACATTACAACAAGACCTTAAAAATCTCAGCAACTCCATCAATATTCACAACTGTAGGTTGGCAAAAAAATTATTTACTGAGTATCTTGCACGAATTAATTTGCTCAATGAAATTTTAGTGTGGGTCAAATGACTTAATGCACAAAACATTTGGGCAGTAGAGACTGTCAATCACACCTCAACTGTGAGCACATTCCTTTGAAAGCAGCACTCACTGAATGTGCTGTCAAAATGAATCAAGTAACCTTTACATTAATTTTTCATTTAGCAAGGCTGTATTAAGCTAAATGGCACTCCAAAGCAGTTGACAGCTGAGGAATCTATACTGTCCAGATCCATAATCATACACACTTCTTATATCTTCACTTGTTTCAGGATGCTTAATTCATAATCAGGAAATGTGGGCTCCTCCAGTAATATCAGAAGTCTCACTGCTTCTAAAAGCGGAATCTTGACTTTAAAATGACATGGATTCTGATCACCCAGAGCTCACAGAAAATACCAAATACATTCCTGATGCCTGGCTACTGGGGAGGGAGGGGGTGGAGAAAAAAGGCATTTGTACTTAGAGCCCTCCTGTGCTGTCACCTCCTCAGCTGTGGTGACAATCTCTGCCCCTGACTTTGCACGCTGAAAACACTTGCAGATCTCAGAGTCTGGGACGTTCCTGTTCACACGAGTTTATGGATGTACTTTATAACCAGACAAAAAAACACATGCTAAAGTCATCTGACAATCAACGCCAGGACAGAGCAAGCTTAAATGGACAGAGACATTTGGAATTCTAAATAAAAGAAAAAGCAACAGACATCTTGTAAAACCTACTGTAACCAGAAGGAAGAGAAAAAGAAAAAACCAACAGACTCTGTGACAGAGGAATAAAAATGCTCTAAATACCTGTCAAACCTGCCTTTTGCCTTTTGTCTTTCATTCAATAATGAAACATCATAATATAAGCAAGAAAGAAAAACAAAATAGCTTGGGAAGAACAGACACTGTCCACCTTCAAAAACAGGAACACAGACTGGTTAGTGAAACAGAAAGGATGCTGATGAAAAGGTAAAATGAATAGCTCCAATTACCTACAATTATAACAACCAATAGGAAGCAATCTTGCTACTTCAGAGGGAAAAATTACAGTACAGAAGGGATGACAGCAGCATCTACTATGAGGAAGAGAAGGAGGATAAAGGATTCCATACTGATTCTTTGTGGATTTTAGCACGATTGTCAAACATGGCACATTCCATATTCTTCTAGCAAATGTTGGGCTCAGTACTGGGTAGGTTTCACTTCTAAGGTCATTTTTGAGCAAAAATGGCTGCAGATGGAACAGCTCCAAAGTTAAATAAAGATACTTGTTTATTATGGCCAAATAAAAAAAAAATAAAGCTTTTTATTAATACTTGATTACAAACTAATCAAAACTGAAAGCTCCATCTGCTTTATGGATTTAAGGTGTTCATTAAAAAACAGTGACAATGTAAGACTACATAGCCTTTAAAGAATGTGAGCTGGAAGTATAATAAATATTGAGTGTCCAGACTTTCGTAATAAAATGAAAGTTTGCCCAACATATTAAAGTGAAGCCATTTAAAGGCCTTGAAAGGCAGTAAGAGAACCACAAATATTTTTGTTCTTAATAGCTCTGTATTTTCGCTTAGTGAAATTCATGTTTTCCAGCCCTGGGTATACAAATCTGAAAGGACAAGCTGCTAAAGAACTCATATGTCTTTAGTAATTACTAAAGCCCGTTGCTTTCATTTTAAAGGATAGCGCAAGCTTTTTATTTCAGCTGCTACACGTACTGTTATATAATTTCACACATATATAAGCCTTTCAAAATAAATGCTACAAGCTCAAGGAATAATTTCCTTCACAAACAGACCAAAAAAAAAAAAAATTAGTGTTACTCAGAACCAAAAATCACGTCTACAAAAATCAGCAGAAATTTAATATATGTATTGAATGAGTGTTTTTAATCAGTGAATGTCTCAATGTTTTTCCATTTACATACTGCATTTTGAGAATCACATGTTAAATGCCCCAAAATAGCAGTCTCAATCTAAAATATTCCTCTCAGTCTCTCATGGGGTTTATTTGCAACTGTTGTAAAAATAAATTGTCTACAATACAGAAGTTTACTATAGGTTGCACATTTAAATTAAACAGAGTCCTTGATATATACCTAACATTCAAATCTGCTTTTTCATTACCCTCTGCCTCAATTACGTAGACTTACACCAATTTCTCAAGTTTTTGCTATACTTGACTACCTTATTACCCAGCTGTGCAGCTGAGCAAGAAGATAACCACATTCATTCCTCTTATCTGTAATGATGTAATACATCTCAGCACTGGGTTGAGATGATTGGGGGAATAATGGGATTGTAAAAACTGCAGAGATGACAAACAACAGTGCAGCCGCCTTCTCCTGCTACTGAGCATTGTACACACACAGCCCAGGGTGAAAATAATACAATGGGCACTAATTCTGCCCCTTGAATGAAGTTAACATTTCTCATAAGAAACAGCTGTTTCTACACAGAAACATCATCATCATCACCACCACAATGCAGCAACCAGACTAAACACCCGCAACCTGGGCTGAAGCCTAGGCTACAAGAAATAAGTGTTGGAGTTTACTTTTCAATGAAAAAAAAGTCATCCAAAGAGAAAAATATCAGGTTAAGCAAGGACTCTACAGATAGTGCAGTGCAATGCAAAGAGTCATTGGGGACTAGTATGCAATACAAAAATAGATCTTGGACAAAAGCATGTACAGCACTGCTTTCCTGTTCATTTAAAAAATTAAATCTGCCTCCATTTTCTCTGTTAAAACCTTCCTTATTACAACCGAAGAAATCCTTACCTTCTGTAGGAGCTGGGAACCTGAGTATTTGGCTGCAATAGATTTGATCTCTCCACCAAATGCTGAGGCCCAGAGCTTTACACTGTGAAGAAAAAAAAAAAAAAAAAAAAAAAAAAAAAAAAAAAAAAAAAGAGACAGGAAGAAATGTAATACACATGTCATAGCAAGCAACAGAGACTGTAACAGCTTCAGCTGCACTCGGAAGGATCCGAGCAATTTTGCATTAGAGAGCTCACTGAGGATCCTAAGCACAGCAAAAGATCAGTGAAGCTGTACAAGTATAAGCACAAACTAGACCCTGTGCTAAGGCCTCTCATATGAAACTACCAACTTGCATCATTAAAATTTCAGGAATTGTACAAAAACATGCTGGGGCACAACATGACATATGTCCATTGAAAAGAAAGCAGCAGAAAAAATAGCAAAACAGTTCTGAATGATAAATTCCCACATGAGAAGGAGTTAACAGCATCAATTTCAGTAAATACAAGCACTTAAAACTCAGTGGCCACATACTCCGCCAACACATGCTCCTACAATAAAATCAAAGTAGTGCCAAGCGCCTTGGAGACAGTCACTCTAAACACGGCTGACAGAGGAGCAAAGGTGCCCTGGAACAGTCAAATATCTGCAATACAAAAACAGGAGAACTTGGGCAGCCAAGTTCTCATCCTTGAGCATGGTCCTGAGAGGAATAGCACGAAAGCACTTACACAGACAAGGGGATCTGCTGCTCCGATCCAACCACATCCAATAAGGCTGTGTTACAAGCTGTCCAGAAGAGAAAGAAAAAACCCCCAAAAGCCCGAAGAAGATTCAGGATCTCTGGCATTGTGTCTCTCTGTGCCTGGAAAGGTTTGGGGAAATTCAAGTGAAGCTGAGTTCAGCAGCAGTGGGGTTTTGCTTCTAAAAGCTTCTTTTCCCCCACTCTTACCCCCTTCCGCTAGAAGGGGACACTGGAACACTGGAAAAGAAAAACTCACAGCTCCATCCTCATTCCTCCAAAGAATGACCCTCTCTGTGCAATGGAAGGAGCGGACCAGAAGCAAAGCTCTAATGACTTGAAAACTATTGTGTCCCTGGTAACAGCAAAGCGTTTTCCAGCACTACTGCAGCCACTTGCATGTAGTTCTTTACAACTCCGCAGTCAGCAGTGTGCTGAAGTTACTTCAGTGACCTACTGCTGCTCCAAAGTGCCCTTAGCAGCAAGAAAGCAGACTATTGATTCCAACTGGGGAGGCTGTCTTCTTGCAATTACTGCTCACTTTGCAAATGGAAAGCTGCCTAGAGTTCTCCTTTCCGTCGCCGATAACCTCCAGCCTTCATCCCAGATCAAGCCAGCCAGTGCATTGGTTCAGCGGAGCAGGAGCAGCAGCCTTTTAACGGGATAGCGCCGAGACGGAGAGGCAGGCACAGGAGGAGCTGGACCAGAGGGAGGGCACGGCAAAAGCAGAGAAAGTCTGGAGGAGCCGAAAGTGTAGTTGAGCCCTTCCAGGAAGGCGAGAGGAGAGCGCTGCACATTGCCGGGGGCTGAGCTTGGGAGGGCTCGGCAGGGCTGGCAGGGGCGGGGGCGTGGGGCCGTGCACACCCACCGGAGAGCGATTCAGGCAGGGCAGCGCTGCGTGACAAGCGTCTGTCTGTCGCACGGCGCGGGGAGGCGACGGCTGCTCGCAGATCAGCGCTGCGCGGGGCCGGCAGCATCCCGGCCGCGGCGTCGCACCGGGGCGGAGAGCGGCGCTCCCTGCCCGGGGAGCATCGCCCGGCAGCGGCAGCTTCCCGGAGCGAGCCCCGGCTTTAGGTCAGGCTCGCACATTCAATGGAGCCACAGGGAGCGCGTCCTTGTGCATAAAGGCGCGTTTGCTGCTTCCTCCCACGCCGGAGCACTGCAGCAAGTCACTCTCCGAGAGCTCGGGACCGGCAAAGGCTTATGAATGAAAAGAAATGCAGCATAAGTAAATCAATGCGGGCTGACTCCAGCCCATGAATAAATTATTAATTTGTGCTCGTAGAAGAATCCTCTTGATATAGCAAATATAGGATTACAAGCTCCTCCACGGAGAGAGCGGCGTGCGGAGCAGGAGGGATTGGTCCAGGTATTTTTTGTTGTTGTTGCGGTTTAAAATCTCCCCTCTCTCCTTCTGCTTTTATTCTTCTCCCTCTGCTTTTTTCTCACCTTCTTCTCCACTAAATGCACAGACTTAAAATAGCAGCTGAACTTTAATGTAAATAAGTATGGCAAGACCATGATCTGAGCACGGGCTGAGTCATCCTTGCATCCTACAACACAGCTCCAGTGTCCGCTCCAGAATTCTAGTTTCTTCCCTCTGTAGTTAAATTACCACCACAAAATATTCACTCTGCCTTTCTATACTGTTCTTGTCTAACGTTTTCTCTCCTGAAGCTCGAGACGTAGTACCTGTATTTCTTTGCACATTAACATCTCTAAGAGCACTGAATAGTTTGCTTTAAATATCAAAACCTCTATTCAATACCTGGCTGACAAAAGCTTCCTGCTTTCTCAGAAGAAACGAGAAGTTTAAAGATAGAAAGACTAACAGGGGAACTGTGTAGAACAGAGTAGCACAGCACCCTGCAACTTCCACCACCCACCAGCCATCCCCACCAGGAACAGTAAATGGATCACATTTCTCTCTGTGCTAATACCTTCCTATGAAGGCAATAAAGAAAAAAAATTTCTTGAAAGGAACAATTATTTTGTGTATTATTCAACCATTCTGAAAGTCCTGTTACTGTGGGTTTCCTAAGCAGTGTTTTAAACATACTGCCATGTCACCAGGTGTTCAGCTTACTTACAGGCAGAAATGTAAAAATGCACATGGCTGACTAACAGAATATAATCTGTTATGTGCTCCTTTGAACACATTACATAAACAGTAGTATCTTTCCAAAGCCAGGAATGAAACAGAAATAGTTGATTGTCTCAATACTTGAGCTGTTTACTTATTTTCACATGCTAAACACTGTCAGGCAGTAAATTCATAAGCTCATTTTGTGAGATTCAAACAGTTCTTACATTAACAACGATCCTTATCTGCTTCAAGCCAACACAGTGCCCTGATGACAAGTAACAGTTACCTTCATTTTTGAAAGCATTACCAGAAGCCCTAGAAACTTTTTGAAAGCAACAATATGCCTGTGTTCAAGAGGCCAGCAAAATTTAACATAGATTTAACCCACCACTAATCATTGGCAAGAAAAGATGACAAAGTCACTCATCCAAACTTGAGTTTGTTTGCATTTATCATACATTCAAGATCTGTATCAGATCTACAGTTTATGCATCTGGTGTGTGCAAAACTGGGCACTACTGCTAGTCTAAGAAACTAAATTCACATGGAAGAGAAATTTTTGCTTGAAAGAAAAGTTCCTTTTGTGTTGACAAACCCTTGTGTACACTGCACCAGAGAGTGCTTCCAGCACCTCTCATTAATGCACACTGGGTATGTCTGTGCAGGAAATCAGCTCCTCCTGACCATTCAGTGAATGAAAAGCCAGCCTGAATCATAACACACCAACCACCACAAGTGACAGCACAAAGTGCCTGCAGCTGTGTCCTGGGCTGGGCACCCCTGACTATTCCTGCAGATCACTGCAGTCTGACACTGGATTCAAAATTCCTGTTAGCATTTCTCCCATGTTGCTCCCACAAGGGTGCAGAAACTTTCCCTAAGTGGGTTTGCATAACGAAGGACCAAGGAAAACACAGAAAAAAAAGTGTAAGTTCTACTGAAGGATTTCAATCCTCTTTACTGGGGATAGAGCAATTTATTTCATTATTTGCTACAGCCTTGTGATGTCCTGAAGCAAATGCAGAAGAAAGCCAAGTTTCAAAGAAGCATAGTAATGAATTTATTTTTTAGAAGTAATGTGGCATTTCTATCATGTCCTTATGGTGTTACAGACAACTGCTGAATCTGGAATAATTTCTGGTCCCACTAGAAAAGTGTATGCACAGATAAGTGACCAGAGAAGGAAAGCATTTGTGCACATAGCAAATATATATTCTGAAACCAAAGTGCATCTCAGCAGAAAGTGCAGGTAGTTCCTTACATGCCACTGGTCTCTGAAGTAGAGATCCCCATACAAGTGCATTAAGTTGCTTCTCTCTGCTTCTGGCCTCCCATTTGTAAGGGATAAGAAATGGCAACTAATCTTCTGCTGTGCCCTTGATGATCAAGCACAATGGTGCATTTCAGTATCTCCCAGAAAATGAAAGAAGCTGCTTTCCCCATGAAAGCAGCAATAAAACTTGGAAATGTGAATCAAAGGTTGTAATAGAAAGTCACAGACAGGGCAGAGAAACTTGATGAATCCCAAAAGGTTTTTCAGAGGACTACATTCAGGAAAATAACCAAGGGGTTGGAAGAAAAACAAAAAACAATCAAATCAACCCACAAATAAACAAAAATCCAGATCAAGGGCAAAGGGTAATACGAGATATGACACACAGGCTGAAGCAGAGACTACAGACTAAGGCAAAGCCCCATATATAAATACACTTAATAACTTCCTGATGAATTAATCCCATTGTTCTTTTCTTCTACCTTCAGGTATTTTTACACTTAAGAAAGGGTGCAGAAACAGGGTCATATTTGCATCATCAGAGCATACTTTGAGGTCTCTGATTAGACACGTATCAAACCCTAATAAAAGTCAGTTGAGAGGCATACAGAGAAGAGAACATATGGTGCAGGGGAGAAGGGTAGGAGGAAATTATAGAATTAACACAAATGTTTATTGTATTTCTTTTTTCAGATGCTTATCTACAATGAGTTCTAAACAGAAGTAATAAATGCAGAAGGCTGAAGTATTAAAAGCCTTACTGAAGATGTAAGCCACCTCCACTGGAAATTAATATATAAAAAGGAATACAAGAAAGGAAATACATCAGTTTATCTATATTCCACATATATTAGAAGATTCAGATACTGCAAAAATAGAAAAGTCGTAACTATTCTGCATGTGCTGTTAATACTCTTTATACTACATTCCTCTGCAATTCTAAATACTGAGATTATAATCCTCAGATGTGTTCCCCACAGTAATTTTTTTTTTTATTTGACAGACTAAATTGTCCATTCTCGCCCTTGTTTGAAATACTTCATTTTTAAAAATTTCCCTTAAATAAAGGCAGTGGGAGAATAAAAAGGGAAAAAGTGAAAAGATATAGAGTCACCTCATACAGTAAGCAATTTAATATAATATCCCTTGGTGAAAATCCTTCCAGCCTCTAACAACTCTGTGCAACTTTCCCTTACTTCTGTGCAAGCATAATGTTTCACATACTTCCACGTGCAAAATAGAAACAGGAGAAGTGGAGGAATAACAAAAGTTATCTCAGCTTTGTGAAGCTTGAGACTGTCAGATGAAAGGCAAAATCTGAAAGTTCTGAATTTATTATGTGGAAACAAGCCAGTGGTGGAAGCACTCACCAAGCAGTGTTTGCCTGCTGAGAGAACATGGGCTCACTTGTTTCAAACACCTGAGGAAGAGCAGGAGTCTGCACATGAGGCCTATTCTGGACAGGCTGAACATGTATCCCTACAACCTTATGGAGGTCTCATGTGTATAAATCAAAGTGTTCCACTGGTTTGGGAATGTCAAGGTATTGACAGACTCCAACCCACTTACAACAAAGATTGAGGTCAAGTAGCACTGGCTCAGATGAACACAACTTCATATAATAGGCATGAGCGAGTGTTTTGGAGAAGTAAAAATGCTGCAGAAATTCTGAATCACATCAGTATTTTTTATATGCAACTTTACAGTATTATCATCTTGTTTGTGTATACTGTTCAGGTCAGATCAAGCACTAGTATTTCATCCATGAGAGCACTAAGAGCAAACACAACCTATATTTACATATAATCAATCATTTACACAACAAGAAATACAAACCTCTAAAGCTTTTTAAAAATACTAACACACAATCCTAATTAGTATGTTGGGAGTGCAGTATTTTAGGTTACTGTCACGTTATCTTTAGCACACTTCAACACCCAATAAACCTCACAGTTTGCCATAATCCCCTAAGGAGCCCGTGGTTAATTCAGCTTCCACAAAGCCTAAGATCAGCTGCCTTTTGAATCTCCACAAGGAGTTAAAATGCAAAAGAGCAAAGCATTATCACATCCCAGCCTATGAGAGCTCACACTGCATGGCAAGCTAGAATGCTTTAAGCTAATTATGTTTATAGCTACCCAAATCCAATTTCAGCAGTCCACTGTAGCTCTAGTCTGTTACTGCCATTTTACATAAGCTTCATTTATTTTGAATTTTCAACTATTAAGACAAAGTCTGCCTTTGGTTTCTTTCAAGTGTTTCACGCTGGGAAATGAACTCTTCTCTAAGCAAATAAACTATTTTTTACTCCCAAAGCTGGTGCTAGGTTGTAAATGCTAATGCTTTCAATACATTCAAAATACCTGCAAACTGAACATAGGACTTAAAAATGAGAAACTGTAATTAAGAGCTCTGATATAAAGGACAGAATACTATGGAAACAAACCTACTAACATTCTTTCTCTGACAGTAAAGAAAAGAAAGACAACTAGAGGTCACAACATTTAAGTGTGAATCTCTTGCTCTAGAATGAACCCTGGTCATGTCTATAACGGCCTCTGAATGTTCCCCCAAACCTTACAAATTCCTCAGAGCCACTTGAAGGGCCCCTTGTTGCAGCCCTTAGTGCAGACTTCAAGGGTTAGGAAATGCACTGCCTTTACTTCAGACCTTGGCAGGGCTGGTGACACAAACCCCAGGTGCCAAAAATGATGTATTTGAGGAGGGAGGGAGGAGCAACAGCCCTGAGCAGCCACAGCTGAAGGAGCACCTTCTGCAGCAAGAGATGAAGGGACATCTACAGACCCACCATCACCAGGGAGGGTGAGTTTCCAACCACTCAGCTGAAATCAACCTGCAAACTTTAGATTGGCATTCAATTATTTTCAAAATACCACCCTTATTGCCAAGTGGGAAATGTAACATGGCTTTTGATCCAGGAAACAGTGCCATGTCAAGTAATTACACAAAGCCATAAGGTGCTTCAGAGGCCCATAATTCTGTCACTCTCCAATTAATTCCTTCATCACAAGCATGAATTTTGTGGTGGGAATGTGTCTTCTGTGAAGTCTTGACTAAGCTGCCAGTTTCTTGATCTGATATTCACACAGTTCTGCTTCTTGATGTTACAGAAAATGAATTTTGTATAATTCCATGGCAGCAGTTGCTAACCTGTGATCCACCTCTGCTCTATCACTTTGCTGAGCCTTTTTCATTTACTGTGAACATGGACTGATCCTGAAAATCAAAGTTATCTCTAAAGGAAAGTTATCTCAAATTGGAAATAGTATGCATTGAAAAGTAACACACTGTGGTAATGAATTCCATTAAATTGTTGCATAAGGGAAAATAATATATATCGACAGAATAAAGTGGCCTGTGAAGTTATTAGATTTACATATCAGATCTCAATTGCAGAGAAAGGCCACCAGGAACCACCAAAGCCAAATAGATTTCAATAAGGTCTAAAATAATGCTAGGAAGCACTAGGTAAATTCCTTAACTTTTCAGAGTTTGAAATTGATTTAACTTCAAGAAGAGTGTAAGCAAGTCATTATTTGGCTTAAGGTCACAATAACAACCTGATAAAACCTATTTAAGAGTTGCTGGTTTATGCAAATCAAGTGTCACTTCTTAAGGGGTTACTGTCACCTTGGGTAAGAACCAAATTTAAGATTGCATTTTTTTCCACCAGTGCAAGTGCCTACTTGTTCTGTTGAGCATTAATTGAAACCTGGCTGCTGCAGACAGATGAAACCATCTATTATTTGAGCACTTCTGTAATACTCTGAAGTGGAAAAGTGGACTTGGGCATAATGAATGATTCCAACATCACACAAAATACCCTATTCACAGGAAAAAGCATCAAAACAACAAGATAATTTCTTATTCTAGGTTTCAAATTCTGGCTTGTGAATAATGCTCAAATTCTGCTTCTACTTTAATAATATAACTTGACATTACATATCATGGAAAGTTCACAGCTTCACCTGCAGAAGAATAGCAGATTTATAGGTTTGTGGGTTTTAAAAATATATTAAAGCATGATTATGCTTAAAAGATGCAAAGTAAAAGCAAAATTGATAGCCATAAATATACTAATAAGTGTTAGGTAAAATATTTGCCAGAGCATGCATTTCTATTTTCCAGGCTGTTAATCCATCATAGTGTCACTAACATTGCAACAGACACACTCAGACTGCTGTGCTTATTACTTTTTAATGTATCACTCCATTTTAAACATTAATGCTAACAAGTTCAGGCCATAATATAGTTGTCCTTCAAATCCATAAAAAGAAAAAGAAAAAAATCACCACCGAAATGCCAGTTTATACTATACTTTTATGTGTAAGCACACAATACTAGATAAATTTTAGAAAAATACAGAAAAAAAGAAGAAAAGTTCTGAGTCAAACTTTTTATCACTTATGTTTTCCCACTGCAATATTTTGTGCTTTTGAGGGCTGGGATTTTGGGAAGGGTTGGTTTTGCCTCAGGGTTTTTAAAACACTTTTGCTTAATCTTCAGTTGGGACAATAAATTAGATTTAGATAATGGATTCAATGCAATGTTTGAGCAAAGGCCATTGGCTCTGCTGGACGTGGTGGAAGCTTCCAGGAGCATCTTTGTGCCCTCTCTGCTACCAGAAACCAGGGTCAGGGCAAACCAACACAGCCATTTATGAATTACTTCAAAAATAAGAATTAAAAGGTTCTGCAGTTCTCAGCCCTCACTAGAAATAACTGTCTCCATTTCAGTGGCAGATGAACTTCTTACATTTTTTCAAACTGGTATTTTTTGGAATTAGCTGAGGGCTGCTGAGAAAAAGAAGCAACAGGACATCAGTCAATGTTTACAAAAAAAGACAGACAAGAAGGACATAGGAAAGACTTCCCCTGAGCATTATACAGCCTGACATATAATTTGGTACTCATAAACTAAGGGTCCCTATTTTTCTTCCAATAAATTAATTTCTCCACCATTTTGTTTTCTACTGCTGTGTGTTTCTGTTTTCAGTCCTCACCTTAATTTATTTCAAGTCCCACTTTTCCAAACCACAGAAGAGTACTGCCCATTGTCTCACAAAAACACATCAAATTCCCTAAACACTTTTCCAGCTACTTGGCTCCCTGAATTCCATACTTCCATCCTTCTTTATAAATGTAGTGAAGGCTATTTCATCTCAGATACCCTTCTGATTCCTACAGGCTGCTGGAGAAGAGACAGCCACTTAAATCACAGCCTTGCTCAGTTCTCTCTCAAATTACCATAAACCTGAACTGCAAAAGCTGCTTGGTCTCCAGAACAGAAGGTGCCAGAACTCCATGAAAAGCCTCCTGAAGTGATGCCCTGTGACTCTTGCCTGGGAATCCAGTGGTACAGCCACAACCCCTGAGGGCAGCACTGCCCTCCATCCCCCATGGAGACCCCTGACCCACCCACCAGTGCACTGCTGACTCCCTGGGCTCTTACTTCTCACCAGGGAATCTCCACCTGAAGTGTTGTCTGCTCACACTGCTTAAAATCCTCCTCCCAAGCAGCTGTTCTAGGAAGCTCCTTACTTTGCTTCAAGTTTTAAAATCTAAAGTCAGACCTTTTTTTAGTTATCAGAGGTAAGCAATACTGTAATGCTTTTGTCCTCAAGGAAAACTGCACCAGTTCAATGGCACTTCTTTCTAACAGTTTTGTCCTAGTAGTCAGTAGTCTGGTAGGTTTGCCAAACCAAACTAAACACTCCCAGGCAAAGCAAGACAGTCATAACACAGAGCTAAGAAACTGCAGAGCTCTGAAGAGATAAGCTCTCTCAAATGGAGTAAATAAAAAGCTTCAGTTTCCCAAGACAACATTTAGTTGCCCTGGATACAATCAGTACATGCCCAGTCTTTAACCTACAGATGCACAGAGTCAACTGCAGTCCTTCAGCCAAGCTGAACCTTTCCACAGCACCCTGGGTACCATCTGATCCCACAGCCTGCTGGCAGCAAGAGGCACATCTGACAACAGCCAACACTTCAAGGAGCACTTTTCAAAGCAGCAGCTACATATTTCTTGAAGCAGTAAGACCAGGGAACTGCAGCAGTTGAAGACAACACATGTCATCTCTCTGGGCACCTTGCCTTAGCTGTACTACCCGGAGAGCCAGCGTTAGGCATTTTGAAGAATTGTAGATGAAGCGACTAGGGCTTTATTTTAAAAAATGGAGTGCCCTAATTGCCCTTTTTTACCACAACTGGCACAATCTGCACCCCCCAGCATCCTGCCACCCCCACCCTGAGACTGAAATACAGTAGAGCACACACTGTTCAGGAATACAAATTGCCAACGGGGAGAAGCAATAATCTCAAGGCTTGCATCATTTCACAGTCGAGTTGTTTGAAGACAGGCTAGCCATTACATAGAGCAGCTGTGTTATCTGGCTTTTCCTTTCACTCATTTATAGACTTGAGCTGCTTTTCTAAGTCTATTGAAACTATTTTCCTCATTAACAGTTTTTGTTCAGAACTCAGGGAATTCAGCTAGAGCAAAACACCATAAAGGCTTCTGCTCTGTACACGTCAATATTTTAGGGACATTGTTAGATGGGAAGCCTGTCAGGGCCCTCCAGCTAGGTCACAGTATTGGCTGGAATTCACTGGGACACGACAGAAAGATCTGTCTTCACAAACTTGGGCAACCTTTTTCTCACAGAGCTGACTGGCATGACTGCATCTTACTGCTGTTATCAGTCAGTGTAAGGATCAAAGACTCTCGTCTGTTTGCAACACAGAATAACCCAACAGAAATTAAAGGTAAGATTTTCACACGTGGAGTTTTTATTACCCAGAAACAAGGGGCATTCTATATTATTTCAAGTAGAAAAGCTTCATAAAAAAACTCCACTGCAATCTGAGGTGTAAGAGTTTCCAGTTCTTCTTTTCATTTGACCGGGTTTTTTTTCTACATGCCAGAATGCAAAACCTAGGCAGAAATCTGCAGTTAAATATAAGATGGGATTGAAAACCATGCTGTCAGAAAAAAACCAATATCAGGTTAACAGGGATATCTTTTAGTTCTTTAATATTTCATTCTTAATGATCTTTCACCAACAGAAGGTCTGTTCCTATTTTTCACACTGGAATGCTCTTCTATTATTATACAGAAATATTTATTTGTTATCTCTGTGCCAGTACTAACATACACACATACAGGGAGAGAAATACTTAAAATAAACCCTATAAATTTAGGATTTACAAAGAAGCTTCCTATGTTTTAGACATTTTTCCAATACTCCCACAAGCAATAGTGCCTCTAGACTTCAATTTCTCCTCTTCTCCATCACATCCTCTTAACTCTCCTGGGTTTTTTGGGAAGTATGTTTCTTTACCTTTAAATTCCACCCTTGTTCCCCTTCTATGATGTAGATGCTTAATAAATAGAAAAATATCAATACAGCTACCACACCAAATAATCTTTCATCCTTCAGTAGTAGGTAGTAAGATGTGTGTATAGTCAGGATTGTTCTCTCTACTTTAAGTTAGACTAAGTTATAACAAAATGTTCTGAATTGGAGGTTTAGAAGCCTCCTTCCTGATGGACACTGTTATATTGTTTTTAAAAAGCAGCATTCTGTGTAGGAGAAAAATATTCTGCAAAATCCATTACTACTCCATAAAAGTCTCATACAGAGGTATTTACATAATGAACTGCAATTACTCACATTATATTTATCTAGTGAAGAATGAACCCATTGTGTGCAGTGGAACGTGTCTGTTCTGCACTAACACAGGCACAGAGGAAGTTACCTGGTGAAATAACACATCAATCACGGGTTAACACCAAGCCTGCACCCGTGTAATGCCATTTCCAGTTCATTACAGGAAACCAGCTGCAGAATCTGCCATTGTGCCAGACTGTCAAGGCTCAGCAAGAGGTCAGGAAGAGATGTGCAGTGAGCTTGAGAGCTGTTTGTTGTGGGCAGGGAAAGCCTTTGTGTTGGAAGTGCTCTGACAATGATCATCACAAGGTTTACAGCTTATGCTCACCCTAAATCTGCCTTCACTGGAGCAGAGCCCTCAGCTCCTGGCTAATAGCTGTTATGTTATATAAATAACACCACAGAGAGTTGCAATGTACCAACACAGGTGCTGAAGTCCTTGAGTCACAGGATGGGTCAGGCTAGAAGGGACCAGAGTGGTCCAACCTCCCTGCTCAAGCAGGGTTATCCTAGAGCACAAAGTCCTGAAGCTCAATCCTGCCAGAAGAAATTCTTTTCTCTGCTGACACCACAAACCTGCATATGGATTTTAAAATTTAATGAAAACTTGACAGAGGAAAAGTCTGCTCTACTTACTGAGTTCAGAGTTCACAGGCTAAGTAAGGCTGGCTGAGCCTTCTGCTGGTAAGCATGCAACATTCAAAAATGCCTAAAATTCAGCCAGCAACTGGACCCTGATTTCTGGATTAGAAGGAATTCCATTGATTTTTCCACACATCTGAACATGGTCAGTTCTTGGTGTGGGTACACACATTTTTACTCTATCTTGGACTTGTAATAGCACATTCATACATAAAGTATCATTCACTAGGGAGATCAGAGATAGTTTCCTCTGTACCATGCTTTTGAGCCTTTCTCCTCAAAATTAAATAGTGGCAACTACAAAACTCCTTCATCTGACTTGTCAGAATGGGACTGTTCTTAAGTGCTCCAATACAACAGTAATGAGCTCCTGTTAGACTGAGAAGCAAAACCCAGGTATGTTTAGACCTTTTTGTAATATTTCTTAATTCTATTCTTTGAAATTAGCAAAGTCCACCATTTAGGACTATTTCCTTCAAGATGGTGTTTTAAAATGATTTGATCTCTGCCTGGTAACTGTGAGTGCAGCAGGTCTCCACAACGTGTAAAGACTGCTGCTGTGCTAAAGCAAGAGTCTCCCTCCTTTACTTTTCCTTGAACAACAATATCCAACTGCTGCTACAGCATTTCACAGTCCACTTCAGAGGCAGGAGGGGTGGAGGAGACGGTAAGAGGCAGATAAGACAAGTTAAGCACCTGTTCTAGTGCAGAGTCCAAAGCAAAGTGGAGTTCAAGCAGCTACAAGCAGGGACTTTTAAACTCAGAAACTAATTATGTTGGTTCTATGCACACATGCATCATCCAAAACTAAAATGGAAAAGCATTACTGCAGCAACAATTTCAAAAAGTTAAAATACATCAGAATCACCGTCTCAAATCCTCTGCAAACACAAGATAAACAGCTACAACTCAGTCTTCTCTTCCTTTCCATAGCTGCTCCTTTTTCAAGGTTTAAGAGATGGCTTTAAAATTTAACTTACAGGTAAGCACTTGTCTACAAAATAAAAGTTCATTTTTGTTCATAATACCTTTTATTTAAAAAAAATTCCATTTTTCTCAAAAAATACTCAACAAAGTAGATTGCAATTTTGCACTTCAACTGCTCTGTGTCACACACAAGGCCAGCAGTTTATACCTTTACAGACACATGAAATTTCTGAGACAGTAAGACACCTTTTACAAAAATGTAAGGAATGACTTCTTTTAAGTCCACAGTTTAACTGTACATGGAACCAGTACACAAAGTGAGAACAAGGACTAAGTCAGGTTCTCTTGGTTTTTAGCAACCAGAATTACACTTTGTGAGTTGGACTAGAGCTTAACTGAAATTACTGCACAAAGGAGTAAATGCCAGAACTAATTCATTGCTATGGCTCCAAAATAACACTGTGACAAGCACATGAGAAGTTATTCATTGCATGTATACAGGATGGCACATTAAAACTTTGCCCAGAATGAAACTGCAGGCAGATATGTACTCTGAGCATCAGCAGGTGGCATTAGCAGAGCACATTTTATGTGTTTCTTAGCTGAAGCCGTAGGCTACATTAAAAAAAAAAAAACTTGGCAACTATGAGTTAATTAAATTGTAAAGTGGCAAAGAGTGGTACCAGTAAGAGTTATATGCCCACAGGAGAGGAATCCAACATGTCAGTCTCTAAGGAACAGGCTGGTAAATCTTCAAATCAAGAAAAGCCTATTACTAGCCAGAAATACACTGTGCATTCTGGTTTCAAAAGCTGAGTCCCTTCAGAATGGAATTATTCCAGAATGAGACCACAGAAGATACAGAATTAACCTCTCAGTTCATGTTAAATATTTGATCCAGAAGTGCCAGAGCATTACACAGCTAGTTAGGGTAAACATATTATTGTGTAAGCAGGAGTTCACATATCAATAAAAAGGAAATACTATTTAAAACTTGCAAGGCTTTGAAGCCCTCAATTGAAAATATCTTTACTGCTGGAAAACTTGCCATTACAAGGTAAAAATCCAAGGAAAACAGCACACTAAAAAAAGCTGTTTGATTCTTTTTGATGGATTTCAGCTTTTATTCTGTGCCCTGCCATTACACTTGCTCTGTAATTATTGAGATATTAATACAGTCTCCCTGGACTTGCCTAGAAAGACAACTTATTCTTTCCTCACACCACCTGTGATTTATTTCAAACTTCTGGGACTGAAGACTCAGAAAGAGAATGCTTGCTTGGTAGATGTTTTCACACCCATTCTGGGAATGAATTAGAAAAAAGGAAATGCTGCACAAGGTAGGACAATCCTGTTACACACAGGAACAGTGCAGTGCACACCCACTGCTCCAGCCAGCACCTATCTTACTGCACAGTGGACCTCGTGATGCATCTAGAGAGCAGTAGCACACAGGCCCTCAGGGAGGCCCCACAGCCTGTTCCCTGACCATCCCCCCCCACTCCCAGCATGGGAAAAAGAAAAAAAGAGAAGAAGAAAAATTGTACCATATGAACCTTTTGGGAAAGGGCATTCAAGTCTCCAGGATACAACTTCGCCTGTTAAACATCGCTGCCCCCGTGCCAAGTGCCCATCTGTGCTCCAGGCTGGTCTGCAGAGCTGTGTCTGGCTTTTGGTCTTGAAAATCGCTTTCCTGATGGTGTATACTGGGCAGATTAAGAAATATTCACTAGACTCATTGCCCAACAAAACCCCCACCCCTGAGCACTGAAGAGAAGCCCAGTTCCACCCTTCACAGCAAATTCCCCGAGCACAGAGAGCCCAGCCTGTCGGGGTGGAGGGAAACGAATGGACACAGAGCAACAGCAGCTCTCAAATCCAGCAACAGCCAAGCTTCACTTGAGTGCTTTCTGCCAGGGGAAGTCTGTATCATCACCTGGCTCAGCACACTGCACAAGACATGCTCAAAAGCTTGGTTTTGGCTAAACCAACTACATTGCTCCTACCAGATTTCCTGCCTGTCAGACCTCAGATTGTTTTATTAACCCCTGGATCCATCACTCATCTTTTGGTACAAGATTCTTCTCTGCTTTTCCTATAGGCTACTTCTTATCAAATACTCTGCCTACACTTTTAGTTAGCTACACATTTGCTCACTTTTTCTTGCTGTACATTTTCCCTTTTCTGCTGAGATGATGTCTTCAGAGAATACATTTGGAAAATAAAACAGGATTTTGCAAAAGCTTTGATCTATTATCATTTGCAGGCCCCTCCCCATTTCAGTCTGTTTCAGATCTCTGTTTACTACATCTACAATTTTTAAAAAAAACCCAGCCCACAAGCCACCACCCCAACACACACTGAGCTCCTGAGATTATTTAACTACCAAGCTGTTAGTTTCATATACTATATTGGGAAAATTCCTTCTAAAACAAAAGCCAAAAAATCCATTATATAGATATATATATACTTTTTAAAACCTGTGAAGATTATCTCATTCACTGTAAGTCTTGCAAACAATCACAAGCATAAAATATTACACTGCAAGATCATTAGAAACCAGGTGCTTATAAGCATAGCTTGTAAATCACATTCTTCCTACAAAATGAGGAAGGCCAAAGGGAGGAGTACACATTATTTGACACCAGCTTTTTGTGGTTTGAAGGGTATATAGCCAGTTTGGGTTTTACTGGTATATACATAGTTTTCCACATATAATGTTCATTCCAAAACTTGACATTTTGTGGACTCTGAGCTTTATTAAACTATATAATGACAGAATTTCTATTAAAAAAACCCACAAGCTAGAACTATAAACTATAAACATGTGGCTCCATGTTATTGGAAGCTGCTGAACAAAAGATTCTTGAAAAGACCTGCATCTACTGTAATCATAATTCATTTTTATTTATGAAATCAGCATTCCCCTTGCTTTATCAGAAGGTAGAGAAAAGCCCTAGTCTCATACTAGATGAGGCCAGCTTTTGTACAAGACAGTAAATATTTATCAAAAACACTTTTAACAGGACTAAGTGACTTCTTTTCCCAGACTTCCACATTTCACAGAAACAAAACACAACTGAATCATTAAACTGTCTCCACGGTAAAGCTCTCAAGCAACACAGTGCTTCAAACACTACAGAGAAACCCAGAAGAAACTGTAAAACAAAAAAAGCCACAACAAGAATCTCTGCTACTTTTAATAAAGAATCATTTGCAGTTAAGAAATGTCTTCCTAACAAAGAGTGTTTAACTCTTGATACCACAAACCTGTGTGCAACACAGTCACCAGCTCTCAATTTGTGCTCCAGAACAACCTGCTATCATCTGATAACACCTTAACCAGGCCATTTGCCTGAGTTTTGTCCATGCCTTTTCCACACCACACAGATAACTGTTCTTTTTGAGTAAGGCAGCAAACTTCTGCCCCTGCAGCTGTGCACCAGTTATGCAGGAGCCTGTGGGCAAACAGCAGCCAGGTACCCCAGAAGTGCCCTTGGATGGCAGCCTGGTGAGAGCAGCACAGCAGCAATGAGAGCTCATTCCTGCACCCTCAAGACAAGCTGCACTAATTCACGCTTTATTCCTCATGGGTAAATGTCCTGGGGTGATTCTGTGACAATCCTGTATTCCCCATCACCTGCTGGAAGTTTTTTTGTACCTTTTTGTACTTACCCTAGAAAGAACAAGAAGCCCAGGTGGCAGCACACCTGAATGGCCAACAGTAGTGGTGGGATAGAATTTTAAAAGCTAACAAGTGAATTTGTAGGGCCAATAAAATAGAAACAGATTGTTACCAGCAGCTCACTTGAAGACCTCATCCCCCCCCACAGATGCTCAATTTATCTGTCTGGATAAACAGATGATTATTTTGTTATTCTCTCAGCAAAAGAGATTAAAACAAATAATTATTGTAGTACAGACATCACTGAGGGTCCAAAGCCTTGAGCCCCCAACAGAGAGGTGAGCAGCAGCTTCAGGGCTTTCTCTTGGCTAACCAAGCTCTCTGCTTCACCCCCACCCCCACATTTTCTTCTGGCTTCTTCTGGGGAGCAATGGCCAAGGCTGCTTGGCAGAGTGTTCTGGGAGTGTCATCCAGAACATCAATCAATGTCATCATAAAGGTCAGAGTCACCACATGCCAAGGCCCAGAAATTTTCCATTTCTCTGATAAGCCTTCTTTCACATCCCAAAAAGGAGTTTTAACAAAAAAACCAAAGGATGTATCTGCCAAAACACCTTCCCAAATTATTCTGTAAGTACTTCCTCAGTTATTCCTTACCACTTTCTGTGTGAATTTAAGGAAGAATAAAAAACACTCCTGCACCACAACAACAACAACAAAAGTCTCACAGCAGTCACCTAAAGACTCTTAGACCCCAAACATAACCAAGAGCATCTATGGGAAGATCAAGCACAGAAATTATTTTGAGAAACCCTCAATAGAAGAACAGAAAATAGAGTGCAGTAAAAAGGCTTGGGAGTTACAACCACAACTTGCAATACTCATTGGCTTACATTTATATTGTGGATGCTTGGCACTCTTACTCTCATTCCAGAATTTCTCTTCAAATCTCTGCTAACCAAAATACCCAAAGTGGACAGGCTCACAACTCTTTTTTAGTGGCCAGGGGAATGGCCTGAAGTTGTGTCAGGGGAGTTCAGGTTGGATACTGGAGAAAGTTTGTTAACCAGAGGGTGGTTGGGCACTGGAGCAGCTCCCAGGGCAGTGCTCTCAGCACCAAGTCTGACAAAGCTCCAGCAGCATTTGGGAAATACTCTCAGGCACAGGGTGTGACCCTTGGGGATGGTTCTGTGCAGAGCCAGGAGTTGGACACAAAGATCCTTGTGGATCCCTTCCAAGTCAGCATATTCTGTGATTCTGTAATAAGATCTTTCTGGTCCTGGACAAAGTGGATTAGAGATTCTATCTGAAGTTTCCAGCATATTAAGAAAACCTAGATTGAAGTTGGTTTTGATTTTTTTTTNGGCACTCTTACTCTCATTCCAGAATTTCTCTTCAAATCTCTGCTAACCAAAATACCCAAAGTGGACAGGCTCACAACTCTTTTTTAGTGGCCAGGGGAATGGCCTGAAGTTGTGTCAGGGGAGTTCAGGTTGGATACTGGAGAAAGTTTGTTAACCAGAGGGTGGTTGGGCACTGGAGCAGCTCCCAGGGCAGTGCTCTCAGCACCAAGTCTGACAAAGCTCCAGCAGCATTTGGGAAATACTCTCAGGCACAGGGTGTGACCCTTGGGGATGGTTCTGTGCAGAGCCAGNCTATATTAGAAAAACCAAAATTTAGATTGTTTTGTTTTTTTTTTTTTTTTTTTTTTTTTAAAGTTCAGACAAACATTTCTGAATATACCCTAATTATTTTTTCTTGCAGAAAAAAGAATGCAGAAAGCCTTACAGGATGCTTGTGGAAAGAGCTGACAAGGGAAGAAAATTTTCTGAGGCTTTAAGGTTCACACATCCATCATGATGAAAATAAAGACCTACTTTTTACTCAAAGAAGGTATGCATAGCCTAGACAGGTGACATGCAGGAGGAGCCAAAGCTGTTGATTGTGGCACCAAAGGTAAAAATGAAAGTAAAATCAGGAATCACTTTAATGAGTGTTTGTATCCCACCAATGCTATGAAAAAGGATCTTTATTACTATTTCAGTGAAAAGAAAGTGTCTGGTGATCTCACAAGTAAAACATCCTTCAAGTCTTGCAAAGCATTCCCAGAAAATAAATTAAAAAAACAGATAATCCATATACCTGAATTTACCATGAAAATCCTGATGCTATCTACAGGGGGGTTTTAGCTTTTTCAGACCAGATTTGAAATGTTGTTCAAGCACCTAAAAATAGAGTTAGACATCTGCTAGAGTTTTCAAAAGCATCTAGCACTTCAGATGCCTGACTTGGTGAGAACTGGCTACAATTGCTTTCCACTCCAACCAGGAGCCAGCATTTCCAACCCAGCAGAGTAATAATTCAGCTTCAATTCACCTGAAGTGTTACACAAAGACAGGAACAGGCTGTAAAGTCAATATCCATTTCCAAAGCAACATATTGACATCAATGAAATGTTTTGAACACACAGAACACATCTGAAGAGCCCTAACCACAAACTGTACCAGCCTGCAAGGCCTGCACATCCTGTACACACATAATAATGCAGGAAAACACATTTATTCACCCTTGTGTCTTTTAGATGAGTAACTGAGTCAGCATATGAGATGTTCCCAGAGCATGTAATGACAGATCTATTACCTACTTAGTGAGTCAAATGTGCATGTTACCACAGCCAACCTCTGAAAGTGCTGAAGATCTGTTTCTTAATCTCATATTCCAAGTTGGATTGCAAGATGCACCAATTATGCATTAGTTTTAGCTAAATATTAACTGGAGTGTTAAAAAAATAGTCTACCATGATCCAAGAAATGGATCTTTCACAAATTTTATCTTTTTTACCAATGTTTGGCATGAGAAGACATCTTTGCTACTTGATTCCCTAGAGTCTTCTTTTGTTTCTTACCACACCATCATATACAGAAACGTTCTCCAAATACAAAAACTATTCTATATATTCCCACTAGATGTTTTTTATCCTACTTTTTTCCAAAACAGCTGCCACTGATCACTATCAGATGTAGGTAGTGGAGCAGAAGCAGCACTGCTCCAGTCAGAGATGGCAATTTCTAGGTCAGCATTTTCACTAAAGGGAGGAAGTAAAATGAGATTGAAATACCAGACAGCAGCTGTTTATCCTTTACACCAACCTGTACAGAAGTAGTGCATCCAACTTAATTATTTATTACAGCCTTACAATAAAGATGATGAGAAAGCAATTGTGCTTAGATTTGACTACACATTAAAAATAATTTTGCATTGCTGTTTCTTTGAATCTTTAAAAGCATTTGCTACTATCCTCTTCCCTTCCCCATCTTCTATCATCTTTATGGAAGACTAAAAAGAAGGTCGGAAAAACAAAGCCTCAAAATAGAAAAAGCAGACCTTGAATGCTCTAGTATTACTTGGAAAATGGAGTGTTGTATTCTGCTACAGGAGATAGCACTTCAAATTTGAAAGGTCAGCTGCAAAGCTTGGCTCCAAAAGCAACTCACAATCACAACATCAGAGAACAGAAATAATTCTTCCTGGGCCAGGAACGAGCACAGAATCCTGGAGATTATTGTTTTCAGGTAGAACTGATGACAGAGCCAAATATTTCCTGATGCAACCCTGACCATCTTTAGTGAGACACAATAACATCCCATTTCCCTGAAGACAGCAAGAGACAAGCACCAGGAAGCATTTTCCTGCATTTCCCTGCTCGTGCCCGTGTCTCTCAGAGCTCTGAGCACTCACACCTCTCCTGTGGCAGCTGCCAGCTCCTGACACCACTCAGCACCAAGGGCTCCTCTCCCAACCAATCCATGTTGTCACCTTTCCTACAACCCAGCCATCCTCAAAGTCCTCAGCTGTTTCATGCATATCATACATGGTAAATACAGGATGTAAACCACCAACCAGATGTTCAAGATCAATCCTTTCCTCCCCCCCCCCAATTGTTCTCAGTAAGATTTAGCTCAAATTTGTTGGCAGATATGGAAATTGTAGCATTTTTCTTCAATGAAACTCAGACTGTAGGTCTGATAAATTTTTTTTTCCTTCCCCAGTAGGAGCCATGCATGAAATATTCACAGCATATTTTGACAAACATGTTTATATTTATCTAATACAATGTTTGTTCATACTGGAAATAAGCCTTGCATAGTAGAGAGCCCTTATTCTTTGGAGAGTAATGCTGAATCTCTCTTCACTCACCTAGAGCTGGTTAGATAACTACTGATGATTTATTAACATTCTGCCACCAAATCTTAATCCAGAGGAAATCAGTAGCCCTACAGTGACTGGAAATTCTTTTGTATTATGATACAGTCTGCTGAAGCCAATAAATATCTCCAGTGGTCCTTGCTGATAGCATGACATTACTCTGCAAAGCCACACATTTCCCTCCCCTCTCATTTCTCATGTTGTTTCATTTGATGGAAGGATCAAAGCCATCAAGTCATTTTTTTACCCCAACTCAATCAGTCAAGTAGCCCTTTGAAGTGATTTTTTTTTTCTTCCTTATTTTCCTTTTATTTTTTTCTCTTCATTAGGGAGAATCTTTCCAAAAACAGACTGACATTCTGGAGTTTCAGAATGTTAATTCTACAACAGGTGTGACATGTCTCCAAAAGCAATGCTCTGATGGTTTATTTATGGGCTTTACTCTTTCTTTCCATTTAAGAAGAGACCTTGAATATGTTTTCATATGTCCAACATATATTTAGAAACTCTAAAGGCAGCATCCATTCATCAAAAACATGAAAACTAAAGACAAGAGTTCAAATAAATCTGAAAAGCTGTTTGTGGCTGCAGCTTAAGGCTGTCATGGAAAGAAGTATATCAAAATACCTCCATTAATGATTGCCTTGCAAGCACTGGGAAGTTGAAAGCCTGTTACTAATGTTCTTTTCTCTAAAGGGAATTCAAAATACTGTGCAAAAGAAGGTGAATAAGAAGAGGTGAAGGAAAAAAACCACAACTAATATGAAATGATTTAATTTCAGAAGTCAAGAAACATGTCACTTTGTTCAGCAACACAAAAGAAACACCACAATTTTCTCCTGACCCTTGATAACACAAAGCAGGAATCGTCCAAGGCAGCAGGAGCCAGAAAATTCAGTAATCACTGACAATCTGTACCATTAGAAAAAGCTTAGTGACACTGTATTCTTAACATGGGCCCCTCACCAGAGTTTTTCAAACATTTTTCAGCACCCTCATCACAAAGAGCATTAAGAGATATAAACAAATATCACTTCTTTCCATTTGTAGTCTCACCATATGTTGAAAACCTTTTCTAAATTTTAAATAGGGCAACTAAAGCAAGAAGCTACTGGAGGTCACTGGACTGTAAACCAGAGCCTGCTGGCCACATGACACACCAGTAAAAGTTGAGGGCAAACTTTAAAAAGGGAGCAGGGAAAGGGAAAAAGCAGACCAGTCACATCCTGTCACACTTCAATAATACCTGAAACAGCACATGCCTCTTGATACAGAGCAGCTGCACAACACAACACCCTCCATTTCTCCATCAAAAGGTGGCTTTGTGTGCCAAGGAGTCACCCCTCCTTGGGCAAGGGTGGTGGATTTGTCCTGAACTGTTCCCTACAGCTGATACCACTGAGGAGACAACAAACAAATAATCCTTCAAAAGGACATTGGAGCTATTGAGTATTCAAAACAGAAACTTTAAATGAAAATGCAATCTAATTTATTTTAATAGCCCTAATTACACTCCCATAACACTCAGAGGGAGGGAAAATATCACAAATATTTTAGTCAGGCAGAAATTTTTACCACCAACTTAAAGGCTTCAGAACTTAGGTCTACAATTTGTGCAAAATGGGAAACAGATTTTAGGAGCAAGGACCCAAAACCTGGGAGTGCAAAAAACCAGTTAGTGCTGTTATCTCCACACACAAACCCACACTTCATTTCCTGCCATTTTCACTTATTCATAGCTTCCAAAAGACTCTTCCAGTTTGCAGTAGAATTACTAATTTAAGAGCAGTTAACGTTGACTTCAAATTAAAGACAGTAGTGATAAAAATTACCAGGTGCATTCATTTTTGAACAGCAGCAGTCTCAGAAGCAAAAGCAAGCTCTGTTGAAAAATCAGAACCATTTCATCTGGGAAGAATCTCCACAGAGTACAAAACAAAGGCAGGGATAAGAGAAACTCAGAACTGCTGCCAGAGGAAAAATGAGGTAAGCAACCAATTCCCTTGGCTTCATTTTCTGTGCAGGAAATGGACAAAACATGTCACTTTGGTAACCTTGGCCCCACAGCTCTTACATTGTGCTTGAGTTAGTTAAGTTTTTGGGGGTTTGGTTTTTTTTTAGACTGCCACCATTCAGATGAGGGAATTTAAAATCAGTTTTTCAATATCAATGTTTTTCCTGTCTCTTTCTGCAAGGCAGATACAGAGTGACCCATTGCCTCCAGCCCAAAGACTGACACTGATGGTAAATCTATTTCATTTAAACTGTTAATTCAGCTGCATAAGGGAGGTCAGGAGGCACCAGCTCTTGTTTTAATCTTGCCTTGCACATTTAACATAGAAATCACTGATGCATTTCAGGATGTCATTCAGCTTCCCTTAAAGCTTTACTCTAGACCTCAAATGAACCAGCAAAGTTTGGAACAGCACCTATTCCAGCCAAGGAACAAATGCTATTTATAGAACAAGTGTTCTGTAAGCCACACAGTTTATACATAGCATTTTTATATAGAATATGATAGTATATGCAAAACAAAACAGCATTAGTTTGGTTATTATTTTTGTGTTATTGTTACAGCAATAGAAGAATTTGAAAACATAGGCAAGCTTCAAGTCAGACACAAGCAAGTGATAGCTGCAGAAGCTGTTGGTTTATAAATGAGTATAAATGATATATCAAGCAGTTAAACAAAAAAGCCACCCAGCAGAAGATCTGCACGATGCCACTGAGTTATAACAAGTGAAAATACCTAGTGTGGACCAAAGACTTTTTTATCCTTAAAAATTATACTGTTTTATACAAATTTTATATAGTAAAATATACAAATTTCACTGTCTAGTTGCACTCAAAACAAAATATATAAATAAAAATAATTACGATTGGTCAAAGGAGAATCTTTAATTTCTTTGTCTTTGTGGATTTAAGAAATAAAATTTCAAGATACAAACAATGTGTTCAAGTAACACATAGAGCCAAAAAACAGAATCCATGCAAATTAGAGTCATCTTTCAGAATGACAAGGGGCTTTTTGCTCTGCTATAAAATTTCAAGCAGTATTAATACATTGATATCAATGGAACTAAAAATTTGTGGGTACTGCAGGAACGTGAGGATTGTGTTTTGTAATAACTCATCATGATACAAATTATAATTATTAATATGCAAGTCATTTGCACACACCAGGACTAAAAATATTGTTTCATTGTGATAATGCCATAATAGAGAGACATTTTCAGCATCTGTTGTTGCATTTGTATCAAATGAACAGTCCACTTCACACATGGTGGTTATGAACAAAAACCTCCTCATGTCTAGTTACATTGCTCAATATTTGTTCTTTCTGTTTCAGTGCCATCTGCAAACTCTGTTTTCAATCATTAGTTCCAAGGAGTTAGCATCAAATGCTACTATATTTGTTGTTTGGGATTTTTTGTTTCCTCCTGCCCATTTATAGTTTAGATCTATCTTTATTAATGCCCAAGGGTCCTGCACAATTCAATTTATACCAACTCAGTGCTTGGTATGAGACTGTAGTTTCCATATCTTAAGCAATTAGACAAGTTATGTGCAAGTCCCCAAACAAAACCACCTCACAGTTTTTCTGTGAGGGGACACAGGGCTGTTAACACCCACCACCCATAGCATGCTGACTATAAATAGGAATATTGAGTAGGTGGTGTTAATAGTATAATACAGAACAGAATTTGTAAAAGTCATATCAATAACAGCAGCCATGGGACCTTTGAAACAATGTATTTCAGGTTTTGGCCATTGCTCCTCCCTGCATTAAGAGCAATTTCAACATATTTATTTAAACAATAAACACATTCTGAGTGGGAAACACACCTGTGCAGGCCCAAGAGCACAGAGCTTTACAAAAGGCAGAGTTTATTATCAGTGTTCTTCAAATATCAGTCTTGAGAAATCCCCACAGATATTTGAAGATATGCCTTAGTTTTTTTCCCAGCCTTCTTTGTCTTCATTCTTTTTTTTTTACAATACCTTGTTGAGGAAGTAAACCCCAATTTTTATTCACAAAATTCTAACAAGTAGAGATTTCTCATGAGCACTGGAGAGCAAAGATATTTGCCCACCACCCGAGTCTGTGATGCCTGTGTGCATCTCCCAGGTCTATATAAAAGCAAAGCAGGCTACCAGCACTGCAGATGACATTTTTATTTTAAAAATATGAACAAAAATAAAAATGGAGCTATATATGTGCAAGGTTGCCAAGATGTTAATTATGACCCAGAAAAAAATTCTGCAAAGCCTCAACAAATTGATAATGCTGTTTGCCAAACTAAAACATGATTTTTCACATAACTCCCAGTAACAGTTTAGCTTTTATGAGTGACAATAAAAGAGCATATTGTAACCTACTTGCTTTCCAAAGAAAATTACAGCCCATAACACCTTTTCCCTCTCACACTTGAAGAGGAAAAAATAAAAATTTTTTTCAGCTGTGGTTAATGTTGGTCCATAGACCACCACTTATGTTACAAAAAAAAAAAAAATTGAAGAGCAAAAAATTGGAAGAAATGGAATAAAACTAGCTAGTCATTTCCACACCTGGGAAAGTGTTATCCTGCTCCACAAAATGTGGTGGTTCATGACCAGGCCAGCCTAGTGGTCCCACCACTACAGGGCTTACTGCATTATTTTTAAATAGAAAGGTTCAGTCTGCAAAGCTTCATTGCATTTATCAATATTTCTTGTTTTCTTTTCAAGCAACCCAAAAGTTTCTTCAATAATATAGCTCACCATAATTTCAAGCCCTGAAGTAGAACAAAAGTATTTTACTACTTGGTAATTGAAAAGTCAGTAATGCCTGTGGTTTAACACATTTCCAGAACCACAAGCACTGAAGATCAACCTTACAAAAAGGGGAATTGATAAATTCTCCAATACAGTCATCCAAGGAAATCCATAGGGTCAAAAAGTATATAATTAAATGTAATTCTTGGAATTGCTGGTTGTGCTCCAGGTGGGCTTTTATCTACAATTTTACCCATGTGCAATGCCACAGTTTGATTTCTGAGCAGTAGAGGTTCAATAAAAAAGGAGATGATTTTTAAAAAAAGAAGAACAACCCTTAAAGTTGATAAGCAGTGCACACACTGCACCTGCACTTGGTGCTCCTACAGATAAGCATCACCTTTGTGCTTTACTGATCACTGTGAGGAGGGTTCTCCTTGCATTAAACTCAATTGTTTTATGCTTTGTTCTTCTAGACTCAATTGAAACTGAGTACAAAACCCCAATATAATAGAAATATATCAACAAACTACTTAGAGAATCCAGAAAACCCAAACACAGGCAGATAGAAATTACTTCTTTTTAAATGAAGACTGAAACCATTCATCAGGATAGATTGTCTAACCAGCAGGGACAAGTGAAAGCTCCAAGTAGGACAGGAGTCAGTGCACCAAAGGGTTGGTATCCTTCAAAATGTATACAGCTGCCAAAGTACTCCAATTAGACCCCACTTAAAGAGTCCAAAACAGGCTCTAGATTGAAATTAACAGACATTTTACTACAGGCTTTGCTAAACAAAAAAATAACAGACTACTGAATCATTTAAAAGAACAATGAACAAAGCTTTGAGGAATAGTCAGATACACCAAAGATAAAACTATTTGAACATATATTCTTTTTATGCAATATCTACAAAGATATCAAATTGAGAAACACATCAATTTTTCATTTTAGGTGAAAATACTACACCGATGAGGAAGGGTAGAAATAAAGATTAAGAATAAACCTTGACTTTCACTATCATTAATGCATATTTCTGCACCATGAAAAGGTGTCTTTAAACCACACACACTTTGTAAAGAAATCTTTTATTTCTAAAATATTAAATTCATCTATACATATCTAAATATCTTCAATCATTTTTTCTCTACAGTTTGCAGAGAAAGCAAAAATAATTAAGGTAAGTTAGAAAGGAAGATCTGTGGTGTTTCACAAAAAAACAAAAATCTATTCTATGATGAATACATACTGAGTCCCACTGGTAGTTTCACCCTACCATGTCCTTAAGCTTTTCTTCCCCAAACTGCCAGTGATATGAAATGATGAGATTTATGAAAAAAAAAAAAAAACCAACTTATATTATTAAATTGTGTTTTCACTAGCACAGATATGTATAAGCATTTATAAACATAGTGGACATGAGAGTTCCTGAAGATGATTTTTCACCAGTAACTTCCTAACTGTTCAACAGAACTGGACAGTTTCACTAGCAAATTTAAAAATATTTTTACTTTTATTTCTATTCTTAAAATTAAGCACATGGTACATTCTTCTGTATGCTATACATTACAGTCCTGGCAGTCCATGGCATTTTCTTTGTTGATGCTAAGACAGTGGCACATGTTAGCATGTACTCCTAAAGACATTGCCATAACTTTAAAAAAAAAAAAAAAAAAAA